>CAJQUW010006222.1:0-17093 GCA_907163375.1 Prostheceraeus crozeri
CGACGTTCAAGTTGACTGATAGCAGATTCAACTTAATGATAGTATTCGCCAGTCCGAAGACTGCCCAGGCCAAACCGCGAGGAGGTTCTATCATGTCTTGCCCCATGGTGGCCCTTAAGAGAGCCGATGGTTCGTTCTCGGGGTGTGTGTAGGACTCAGGCTTGTTGTTCGACTGTGCGTCTCCGCAACGGCGGGTCGCTTCTCTTGGATGTCTGTCAAGTAAGCAGTCGTGAGTTATCATCTTACATATCAATTTAGTCATTTTGACTTACAGATTCTCTCGGACCTTCCTCATAAAGAAATTCGAGATCGGATCACGATGATCGAATGTTAATGTAGACACTCCACCCCTTTCTTTCTTCACCCGAAATAAGCATTTCTCTCCCCTCTTCCACTCTCGTACAGAGAGTGATTTCTGCTACTCTCCCCCTTTCTAATAGGGATGTGCAGACGACGGGAACTCACCCTTCGATCGCGTCCACCAGCTGCGCCGAACGTGCAGCTCGTGGTTCGTCTCGACAACCATAGCCATCTGCCACACGGAGTCTCACCACTCCTCCAACACCTTCGTATCTCCTTCACCCTACTTCCCACTCTGCTAGCAAAGCCACTTCTCTGCTTACCCCACGAGAGTCTGAGCGTCTGCCTGCTCCAAACTCGCCATCCCCCGCTCGCTAATCTCTCCTTCACCTTCTTCATCTCTCACGGCTCCGTTTCTTTAGGTCCTCATACGTTGCCTTGTATAGAAGGACTCCTCCTTACAACTTCCCGCCTCTTTCTTTAATCTAATCCCGTTCGCAGATCACCGGGCGGGCAGCTTGACAAAAATGCGACATTGTGTTGCAATTCCACTCACAGTACGGCTGTAGGGTCACGCGATCGAGGTCCGACGTCCTTATAAGTTGCGCGACTGTAGCTCTTCCCTCCTCCTCCTCACTATCGCAGCTGGTCAGCGAACTCTCCTACTAACGAGGATTACAGCGGCAATCGCTTCCAATGGCGATTGTAGCTTCAGTGGCCTCAGTGGTGAAGAGTGAACTCCGTTCTTGCTGGTTGGTACCTTGTAGCGTCCAAAGAACAGTAGCTCAGCTGGCGAAGATGGTGAAAAACACGTTTCTTCTTCGCCTACTTCGCCTGTTTGACACTCCTTGTGTTTGTGGAGTGCCCAATCCTCCAGCCGCCTCACTTAAGCGACTGACTTGTGGAGTCACCCTCCGGCAATAGTAGCGAGCAGAACACCCCTATCTGTTTCTTGTAGAAACAAGCGTTGTTGCTTTTTGAAGGCGTTCTCCAGAGCACGGAATAACCTTCCGGCAATTGACACAGTTTGGAAACTGGGGTCTTCATATTATTTTGTATTTCGGCATTTTCTGAAGCGAAAAAACGGAATAACAATGATTTTTTACACTTAGTGAGGAAATGATAGATTTGGAGTGTAGTGAGTAGTAGTGGCACTCGATCCCCGTCGACAGCCCGAAGGCCTTTGTGTACTGATCACTAGGGAGAGTGAGAGGATCTTGTCCCCGATAACCCGCTATTTACCAGCCTGTTCCGACATCATTGTCCACTAGCCCCGATAGTGCCGGTTAACTGTCAGACGCGCCCGAGTCCAAAGGTAGTGAACAGTAAGCTGGGAATCTTAACCCCTCAAAGCTTGCTTAGACTTAGTTAAATTTGAATTGAAAACATGATAATCAGAATTTGAACTTAGCATACTTGAAAACCATGAGGAAACATTTCCCAAGTTATTGCTTTGATCAGCCTTTGATAGCAAAAGCCGTTATTTTAGGTTAGTAGATCGCGCTCGTTTGAGTGCTTTGATTCACCAGCGTTTTGCACTTGGAGATTGTTTAGAGGCCAACCCATGACAAGATAGCTAAGACCTCAACCGATTGGCCGTTTTTTCACAAGTGCTACGTTGTGAGAGCTTGGTGTCAAAAATCTCCGCCCCCAACACTGAAGTCAGCCTCGCCTCTCTGCTCCCCCAGCGGTTTACGGTCCTCAAACTATAATGACACATTTCCCTTGCCCGAAAACACTTCATATCACTAACGGAATGCATCGATTTCCGCCCGACCCGAAGGCAAACACCCTCACCCTGTCAGTCCCGGAATATTACAGCAAAACAGTCTCCGTGTCTTGCCTCGCTTTCCAGTGAAAAGCCGCTTTTATAGCCCATGAGAAACTGACTGGCCTTCAGACTCATTAAAAAAATGCTTTCATTGATCCTGTCAGCGGTCCGAAACCCCAGAAACAGTGAAAGAAACCTCCAAAAATAGTGAATTTAAAATTTTCAACTTTTTAGCACTACTTATGAAATTTTTTTTATAAGTAGTTTATCACTTAGGGCAGTTCAATAGCGACCGAACCTTTTTTGAATCAAGTCAAAACAACGGGACTTGTAGAAGCAAAGTTCACAATGCCATTTAAAAGTTTGGAAAGTCTTCGGAGGAGTCTTTTATGCTCTGGAGACGAAGGCCATCTTCCGCGGCGAACCTCTACAGTCTGACGGTTCTCTCTTTAGCTGATATCAGCAATCGAAAAAAAAAATTTTCTAAGTCGGTTTCTTACAGAATCTCGGAATTTGGAATCGTCCGAAAGCTTATCATCGGAGCTCAGAGATGACAGACGTATAAGACTTACTGTTGGGCAATTCTCCTCGACCTGAATGACAAAGTCTCGTCGTCGGTTCCCAGCTTATATAGTTGGCTGGTGACGATCAGCTGATGAATCCGTAATAACCCATCAGCCATAACACTAAAAATCCCGTCTCTATCTCCGGTGTCTATTTAGGCTTGCTGAATGCTGATATTGAGCTAGAAATACACCATTTCCATGTAGAATTTGACGCTGAATCCGAATCTGGCCTCCGTTTTCCCATCCGATGCTTCGTTTTGGCTCTACAGTAGGCAGCCATCGCAAAAATTCTAACTCTGTCGTTTTTTCGAAAAATGTTGAAACTTTTTCTCTCCGATTGACTTGAAACTCTCCGATTGACATGAAACTCACCATACAGATAGAGAATTTCACGCTGATTCCAAATCTGAAATCCGTTTTCCAATCCGATAGCCTGTCGTTTTGAAGCTACAGCCCAAAACGTCGCCAAAATTCCTTAACTCTGTTCGTTTTTTTCGCCAATGTCCCAAAATCTTAAATGAGCAGTCTCACATCTAAACGAAGACAGATGAGGAACAAGCCGATTTTCTTTTCACATGAATTTGTCTCAACTCTTAGCTTTCAAACGAGTTTATCCCCCCGCCCACGAAACAAAATCCGTATCCACATGGAAGCCAAATTCGAAGCACTGCTGTACCAGAGCGCGGGGGGGGGGGGGGGAGGTGATAGGGGGGGATGGGGGGGGGGGGGGAAAGGGTCGGATTGTCAGCGAAATATTTTTTCTTCCCCCTCCTCCGATTGAGCTGGGAAAGTAATAACCATTTCCATAGTAGAATTTGACGCCTCTGAATCCGATTGTAATCCGAATCTGGCCATACGTTCCGTTTATCCCATCACGATTGCTTCGAATTTTTTTGGCCTTCTGTAACAGTAGGCATTAGCCATACGCAAAAAATTCTGAACTCTGTCGTTTTTTCGAAAAATGTTGAAAATTTTTTCCTCGCCGATTGACTTGAAACTCATCCATACCCTAGTATAAAGAATTTCACGCTGATTCCAAATCTGAAATCCGTTTTCCAATCCGATGCTTCGTTTTGAAGCTACAGCCCAAAACGTCCCAAATTCTAACTCTGTCGTTTTTCGCCAATGTCCCAAAATCTTAAATGGCGTCTCACATCTAAATGAATACAGATAGGAACAAGCCGATTCTTTCACTGAATTTGGTCCTCACTATTGCTGTTCAAACGAGCCTATCGCAAGACACAAAATCCCGTCCAAGCGTGGAAGCCAAATCGAAGCAAGCTGTCTCAGAGGCGGGGGAGACAGCGAAAATTTTTTCTCTCCGATTTGACCAAATGAAAGAGAAGGAATGAGTGAAAGTGGTTAAGGATAGTGAGAGGACAATAAGAATGATGAAATGGAGATAATAGATGTTGAGAGAGAAGAAGTGAGGGGAGACAAAGACCATGATCACGGAGGCGGCGCGGGCCCAGTCTTGCTCAAGCCGTGCTTCCCATCCCATCAAAGGCGCCGCAACTCAAGGTGTTCCAGTCTTTTCGCGGCCCCCCCTCAATCCCCCTTCCAGTTCTCCCCCCCTATGCTCCCCCCCATCTCCCAATCCCGTAAGAATGTGCTTTCCATTTCATCCCCCACCATCGTGTATAGTCCCCATCCGTCATTCCCTTCCTCCCTCCTTCCCATAGAATTATCCCCCCTTTGCCCCCTGCCACTGCCATCCTTCTCTAGTATCCCAATCCACGCCCCGTGTCAATCATTATATCAATCATCCCATCCTCCTCATCATTCCCTCGATTCCATTCAATGTATCCAACCCTCCCTCCCCATGTGTCGCCATTCCTCTCTCATGCAGATCCAATCCTTCATAATCCCCCAATCTTCATCCTCCTATCAATTCCCCTATCCCCCCCCATTTTCAGTCAGCTTTTCAATCAGCCAATCCAGCTCCAATCGTCACCCCATCTCTCCCCTCCAGGTCCCCAGTACCCCAGGCAGAGCTCCACCATCCCCTCCCCGCATCCATCAAATTCTCCCAATGCTGATATTTACCATTCCCCACACCCAAATACCCAGACGCCAAAATGCCGGCCAAGCCCCCAACTACTCAGGCCACCGAAAACCCATCCACAGCTTCGATTAGGACTCTACAGAAGGCATCCACGTCACACATCTAACACAGACATAAAAATCGAACATGATGAAAATATTTTATCCTCGCGATTGCCTTGACACATCACAAACAGATAAAGACAATCAACGCAGATTCCAAATCTGAAATCCGTTTTCCCATCCGATGCTTCGTTTTGAAGCTACAGCCCAAAACGTCCCAAATTCTAACTCTGACGTTTTTCGCCAAAGTCCCAAAATCTTAAATGGCGTCTCACAACTAAACGAAGACAGATAGGAACAAGCCGATTCTTTCATGAATTTTTGTCACACTCTTTAGCTTTGTCAAACGACAAATTCGAACGACCAAAATCCGCCCAGGAAAGCCAAAATCGAAGCAAGCTGTCCAGAGGGGGGGGCGTCAGTGAAAATTTTTTCTCTCCGCTTGACTTGAAACTCACCATACCGATGCAGAATTTCACGCTGAATCCGAATCTGGCCTCCGTTTTCTCATCCGATGCTTCGTTTGGGCGCTACAGCCCAAAACGTCCCAAATTCTAACTCTGTCGTTTTTCGCCAATGTCCCAAAAACTTAAATGGCGTCACACATCTAAACGAAGACAGATAGGAACAAGCCGATTCATTCACTGAATTTGTCTCACTCTTAGCTTTCAAACGAGCTATCGCACGACAAAATCCGTCCACTGGAAGCCAAAATCGAAGCAAGCTGTCCAGAGGGGGGGGACGTCAGCGAAAATTTTTCTCTCCGATTGAGCTGGAAATACACCATTTCCATGTAGAATTTGACGCTGAATTCGAATCTGGCCTCCGTTTTCCCATCCGATGCTTCGTTTTGGCTCTACAGTAGGCAGCCATCGCAAAAATTCTAACTCTGTCTTTTTTTCGAAAAATGTTGAAAATTTTTTCTCGCCGATTGCCTTGAAACTCACCATACAGATAAAGAATTTCACGCGACAATTTTTCTCTCCGATGGCGTTCAAATTCACCATACCGATGCAGAATTTCACGCTGAATCCGAATCTGGCCTCCGTTTTCTCATCCGATGCTTCGTTTGGGCGCTACACACCAAAACGTCCCAAATTCTAACTCTGTCGTTTTTCGAAAAATGTTGAAAATTTTTTCTCACCGATTGCCATGAAACTCACCCTACCGATGCAGAATTTCACGCTGAATCCGAATCTGACCTCCGTTTTCTCATCCGACCACTCCTTCCACTCGAAACAACCCATTTTAACAACCCAACATTCAGCAACTGAAAAACATCACACACTAATAGGCCTCAAGGAACTAATCATGGGCGGTCGCCCAAGTCCACCACGACACTCCGACCCAAAGCCCCACGGCGGCCGACCACGACACCCGGCCGTTCCCGAGGGGGGGGGAGGGGGAGGGGGAGGGGGAGGGGGAGGGGGAGGGGAGCGGGGAGGGGGGGGGGAGGTCAGCGATGGCGGCCAATCTGCGCTATCTGTGAGTGTTTCGTCCGTTTTCTTACTACATAATTGTTGTCTAATTTGGCAAATCACGAGTGTTTCTTCTCCAACTGAGCAATGGTTCAAACTGTGGGGACTTTAGGGGGCGGGGGTTTATCGGTGGTGGTCAGTTAGTGAGAGTTCAAATATCAAATTAATTTTCTTAGCAGCTTTATTCCGCTCAAAATCTTCGATCTGTTATCCCACAGCCAGCTTTTTTCATCTGTAAGATGATAAATGTGACTAACTTTATCAATTGTTTTCAAAACAATAGCCACAATCTGAATCCATACAGTGAATCAAAGTATGTTGTGTTGTCGTGCGAACGACAAAACCATGGGTCCAACACCATTGCTAAAAAAGACCTATATAAATCAAAGATTGGGCTGCATTCCGATGCAAAGATTGGAGTTTGTTCAATCATCTCAAGGACAAAGTTCGGGTGGAGATATCTTAGGGCAAAACGTCTATGGTCAATTCGTCATGCAAAATTTCTCAGTAGGCAATGTATGGAAAGTCGTATGATTGAAGACCGAGGGAAAATCTAGTCGCAGCGAATTTGATTCAATTATTCCGACAACACGGGAATGTCCAGCTAGCGTTCACATTCTTCGCATAAATGAGGAATTTTGTCATAATTTACAAATGCAGAAAATGTCTCATAACATCCAAAGTTATAACAAGTTGACGATCAATGGTTTCCAAATTCTCTCCGTTTCAAGATGTCTTCCATCATTTATTTCCCCGAATTGATTGCGGAAAATCTTCCGGTGGCGATTGGCATTTCCTATCTATTTTACTGAAAATAACCGCTGAGGTACTCCTGTTCCCCGTATATATACATTTTACCGTCATTTTACAGTTACAAGGACTTTTCCGAGTCACTGGAAAGATTGCCGACGTGGCCCTCGTCTCCCAAAACAGCCGAGGCCTATACAATTAAAGGATTTTCGCCCCATTTCATTGCTGCCTACACTTGGTGAAAATTCTGGAGACCATTGTTCTGACTCTGAATTTCGATTTCGGGCCCAATGATTGACTTGTTCTGGTCCTTTTCAGCATGCCTGCCGCTCTAATTGCTCTACTGGACACTGCATTTTTTTTCTATACACTGACGTCTATCACATCGTATCTTGGAAGAACTTGAGTTAAGGCAGTTCGGTGTTAACTTGCCTAGATTTGGTCCAAGGCATTTGAGAGGGTACACCATGGGACTCATATCAATCTTCTATTATCGTCAAACATGAGAAGGGATTTTATACGTATGGCTTGTTGATTACCAGACCCTCCAGATTTCAAAAAGTGAAAGTCAAAAAAATTCATTGTGGAACCCTATTCCAAGTTCCGTCTGGTGTTCCCCAAGGGTCAATCTTGGGCCCCTACCTGTTCGCCAGTTTTATGGATCTTTGAATGTGCCACCTCCAATACGATCATTATTTATGCTGATGATATATTTTACTTGAACCATGGCACATGTTGGTCTTGATAATTAATCTGCTTTTTGTAGTTGGATTTGTGATGATAAATTGGTATATGACAATTGATATCTAAGTCCGACAAATGATCATTCCTAAAGTTGTATCCTTGCATTTGACACCCCATCCTAACCAAACAATTCAAACTGTTTGCCAGATGAAAGTTATTGTGGTTTATTGGAATTAAGATTTAATATGGATCATCTTTCTATGTAATTTACTCAAGTGTGTTTGGACGTTTGTATATATTTCGTGTTCTGAAGACCGTGTTGCCTAGCATTGTGTTGATAAGCGTTTTATTTTACTTTGGTTTGTACCTGTATGTCTTTTTGCGGTGTCCTTTGTCCTGGTCACTTATCGTTTATGTTTATTGGTGGAACGTCGGACTTTTTATCTAATTTACAGTTTGGGGGGGGATTAGGGAGGGGGGGGGGGGGGGGGTGCGCGGGGGGTTTGTTTGTATTGGTTTGGGGGGGGTGGTATTTTTGTGTTTTAGTGTTGTGTAGTTTATTGTTTTTTTTTTTTTTTCATTCTTTGCTGTACTTGTGTTTGTTTGCACTCAGGACTCATATGTGGTAGTATTTGTGATTGTTCTCTTTTACCTCCCTTACTTATCATCTTCGTAAATCTCGTTGTACTTAAGTTTCTTACACAAAAATGCGAGATTCAAGTTGACCATGTTCTACATGATTTGTTCCGACGCGTTCTACCAAGAAGTGGAAATTTTGCCCTTCCGTGTGTGCGACTTCAAGACGTATGCATTCCTTTGTTCCTGTACTAATGTCTAATTGCCAATCAACTTTAATAATTTTTGATTTAGATTATGCACTGCATATCATTGTTTTCCTATTTTGCATGTACTTATTCCTATTATGATTTAATGTAAAATGCTACGATTCCATTAGATTTTGAAATAATACGCTCTCCACTACTACTACTTCTACTACTAACCAACACTTGTGTGCCTTTTTTTTTTTCTTTGTTTTATTGACCTTAATGAATTTAGTGCAATTCAGTCAATCACTTACATTGATGTAATACTGTACTTTACCATCAGTTTTCGGTTATCTCATCAACTATGCAAAACTCACACTCAAAATTTAGAGTAATATGTGCAATGGCAACAAAAAGCGACACCCACTAAAGCGGTTTTTTAGAAGTTCATATTCACAGAAAGAAAAAAGGACATGTTGACCTTACGAAAAGCATGAGTTCTAGAGATTCTATTCGAAAGATAAATGTCAAAAGAAAACAACTCGCATGTGTAAGGAGTTGGGATCAGTGACTCAGGATGTCTAATTCACGATTGAAAAACAACATGCCCATCTGTTTACTATGTACAGGAATTTGAACATGAATAGCATGATACTTTTTAACGAATATATGATATAGATAAGATGTGGTAGGCTGCATCGGGAATCGGGGAGGGAAACTGATCGACCTTATCTGGAATATGTGCCAAGAAAATGTAACTTTAATAAGGTGAAGGAAGCTACAAGTTATTCTATCGTATAAGGACAGAATAATGAGTGATTCAGTAGTTTTTTAATCATAATGTGCGAAGTGTCGAAGATAGTTAAGAGACTTGAGAAAAATATACCGTGGAATTCTCGCCATTATCAAAAATGAATCTTTCTCTTAAGTCACTAAATTCATGTAAGTGCGTACTAGAAATATGGATGAGGTATATTTCAAGGAACTATTTTTAAACAGATATCCACCTCGAGCTATGAGGTCGCTTTGAGATACAAGGCCCCACCCTATATAATAACCCCCTGCCAGCCTATTATGAAGCTTGAATACATCCAAGATGACATTTACATTTGCATATTATGAAGATGGTATGAAAGAATACAAAAAAGTTTTCAAGATAGCTTTTCGTAGAAGCTTTCAAGAACGCGCAGTGATTGATTGAAGTCGTTAAATGGAAAAAATTACACTGAGAATCCATTGTTTCTCGCCACAAACTGGTGCATTTCCTTGTCTCGGCCTATTTTACATAATTGTCAGATCTAGGTTAATTCATTGCGATAACTTCTCTCTATTTTCTTAGCCACAACTACTTCCCTTTCCCCCACTTATAGCAAGCTTACAGACTATAAATTATTATTGACTGCCTTAATTAATTATGTCGTCATTACTTTTTATTTACTTTTTATTTGTCCATATGCTTGACGTTCTATTCGGATACATTAGGATAATAGTAACTGTAAGTATGATATTTAACAATGGTTAAAGTATGGAGTTATTCTGAGAATCAGTTGCCCTATAGAATCATGTTCGATGTAGCATTTGCAATGATGACGCCTATGGTGTAGCGTTCTCACTTTGTAGATTTTCTATAATGAAACATTTTTTCATGATACAAGTCCATTATAGAAATCGAATTATACCAATGGTCAGATTAATACTACCGAAATTTAGTCCCAAAAAGTTCTACTTTTGATCATCTACATGTCTAATTGACGATAGGGTCATTTCATGATAGGGTGAGAATGTCAGCTATGTGAATGACGCTAATGTTAGCGCTCCTTATCGGATATAATTTCTTATTTTTCTATTTGACTGATCAGTGTCTGATATGATGTATAGAGTTTGAAAGCGGTTTTATCTGCTAGCTAATTTGCTTCAGAAATGGTCTAGATTTAAAAGCAGTTAAGAAAGTATGACAGCGTGCTTGATAAGTCGTGTTCTCGCCACGATGTCAAGCAATAGACGGGTCAATAGAAATTAACGTTTATCTGAAGTCTCGTTTAGATATGGAATTTTGAAAATTGTACTTCAAGGTCTGTCGGATCACATTCACGTGGGGAACTAAGTTTGGGGCATGCGAGAATCCTCAATTTAAGAGCTTCGATTTTACTCATGTGGACTGATTCTAACCAATGGATACGAGAATCGTCGGCAAGTGCATCATATCCGTGAAAATGCGTCGACTTGTAATTTTATGTGGCCGTTATTGTTGTCCATTGTCTATGAAGCTTAATGTCCGTTCTAGAGGTTTTTAATTGTTCGTCAATTTCTATCGATGAATGGTGAGCTATCCATCTAGAGGTGCGATATGACCATCACTTATTTACATGCATGCACGAGATCATACAGAAATGAAATTTAGATAATGATGTAAGCAAATGAGATAATGGCACACGGTGGTGCTGATGAGGCGTAATAAAGGTCGAAAAAATTGGAGGGTCAAAATCTTTTGTTTGTCTACTGATGGAAGTGTAAGAGGAATAGAATGTTAGCAACTAAAAATGAAATCAAAAAAAAATATTCTCATCTGAGTCCGCTATTTTCGTTAGAAAATCAGTTGACTATTATTAGTATTTTTCAAAAATCGCTGATAACTATAGTATAATCAATATCGGATTATACTGCCAGAAATTTTAACAAAATGAAATTTGGGGCGGATACTTTTCAATCTAGGTAGATCGTCTAAGGAGTATTTCATACTAACATTTCAAGGACCCAATTACACAATTTTCGCATTCGTATGCTCGTTTTGATTAGAAAATAACGTACTGTATTTTAATTTATTTTTTGATATTTAATAGTCTCCATATAATGTTACAGGGTGTGGCCAAGAATGTTGCATCCATCGTTTCACATTATATTGCTACATCTATAATATCAAAATCACGTCAAATATCATTAAAAAGCTTCAAGTATCATATGGATCTACCTGCAGGCCCTTAATGTCAAAGCACAAGGAGAGTACTTCTGTGAATGCTGCAATTGTGGCCATTCTTCAGAGAAGTTCTTTAGCAGCCAATCAATTTCTTCGAAAGCTTGTCTGACAGTCACTTCGATGTCATTTCGATGTTTGCGGCCAATCTCATGGTGAAATTTTCTTTTCATCATACCCTCTAAGGGCATTGTCAGAAGAAGTCAGGGTCAGGGCTTCTTGCTGGCCATGGGACTGGTACCGAATTTACCCACCATCTCTCATGGAAGTGCGTATTCAGAAATTCTCGAGTTGTTCGGGAAGTGTGAGAAGGGGCGACATCTTGCTGGAAGTGGGAGATTTTCACGAATGGCCGTTCCGTTCTCGCTAAGATGTAGCATGAACTCCACACTCCAGGTATTTGGAGATATTGATTAGGAGTTAATACTACCTTCAATAAAATATGGGATCAATTAAATACTCTTGAGACATCGCTGCCCATCCACCATAACGCCGTGGCATGTTGATCCTGCATGTTCCCAAAGTGAGGACTTTCATTAGACCACATGACTACATTCTTGTTCTTTTGATGCAGCAAGTCTAAGTGCTACATTCATCCGAGAAAAGCAATTTCTTTCTCATCCGTGGAGATTGATACTTCTCAAGAATAGCCGTAAAGCATTCAGCACGATTCTGATGATCTTCATTTAGATATTGAACAAATGTGGGTTTCCAAGCTTTCAGAAGAAGGTCACACCGTCACATCTAGATTGTCTAGTTGTATATCCAAGGTATGGTTTGAATGATTAAATATTTAATTTCCTGATGTATTTATTTCACACTTGTATTCGTGTAGTCAGATTTAGATGTGACTTGCATATCACCGATGGTAGTCGATCATCACTGAGACTTGATAATCATCCATGATCTACAAAATTGTCGAATTAATCTCACAAGATTCCGCCGAAATACGATTGCTATTCCGTTGTGGTCGGATTTTCCTCCACATACAATCCTATTGAATGTTCTTGCGACATTTTATCATGGTGCTTCGTGTGCTTTGGACAATAACGCCTGGAATGAAATGAAACGCGCGTGTGAAGGTATAACCTATATTTGATTAAAAGTTTTGCTTTTGTCACACAATGATCACCGCTTACTCGCGCAAAACCCGCTATTGCAAGCGAACCGCTTGGAACATTCTCACGGTGAGAGTGAGTAGACTGTCACAATGGCACTAATTCTTCTGTTCAAAAGTTAGAAATACCGAAAACATATCAATGATGAAGTTGGAACCATATAAGCCTCATTCAGTACTATTGTATATAATATACGTCAAAAAACATCTTATCTTGAAATATTCTGACCCTGTGGACTTGCCTACATATCAGTACTTCCAGTTACAAAATAAGCTGTACCGTTCGTATCATACAGTAGACGTGTGAAGTTAGCATAGACTAAAGCTTATTGTGATATAATTGACATCATGTTAATCACATCAATCAATTTTCTATATTGTTAATGTTTGGTCTATTTAGTTCTTATTTATCATATATGTATATGATGTAGTTAGATATGTGATTATTGGTCCGCTATCCCTGATGACTACTCAATCCGATGTACCAGTTTACGTATTCGCGTGTGTTAGCTGCAATACAGTTATAAGACCTATACTATTTTGTGTTTTTAAGGTATACCTTATAACGGCCACATTTAATATCAAAAAATAAATAAAATCGTTTTTTCAAAAACTGCTTGATGTAAATTTGCATGGTTGGTCTTAAATTATTAGCATGAATATTCTTAGCATCCTAAATTAAAAAATATCCGCCTCCAATTTTTGTAAATCTGCAGTATAATCGATATCGATAATTGAAGTATATATCGAATTTGAAAAATCAATGAAGTTGATTATTTCGAAAATGGCTCGATGAAATATTTTTGATTTTTTTAGTTCTACTTCTATTCCTCTTCCTTACATTATTAGACAAACAGATTTGACCCCCAATTTTTTCTACCTTTTTCGCCTCTCAGCACCACCGATATCGCGCAGCTGTTGCACTTGCATGCGAATTCAGAAGAGCCTTTGAACACTTGGCCCCGATATCATTCTCAAAGCAATATTTTCAGGTGGTTTGGTGTCTGTGATTATCTTAAATGTCGTTTTCAGTCAGTCAAACTACTGTATAATCGAAGTGAAATGGGTAATTTTGGCTATGCCACAAGTCTTCCAAAGCTTTCAGAATTTGTATATTCCAAACACCTTCATCGGAGAAATTTGGACCCACAGTTTTGTTAAATTAGTGCAATTAATGAAAGTTACGTGGTATAGCATTATTCCCCAATGCACATGCCGATTCTCCCATAATTACCACATAGATTGAACACGACCCCACATGATGAATTGGTAATTATCTGTTGGTTTGAAAACCTATTGCAAGGCGGTCTATCTATCGTACATTACTAAAGTAAGCTGCTATGATATCCGAAGGGGACACCAGCTCTATCTCATACGACTATCCTGTTATTACGGATGTAAACATCGTTGATTTCCTCTCAAAATTCGTCGCATTTTCATCTGACTTATTAAAGTGACAGACTCATATAAAACATTCTCATACGATGATGAAAATCATCCCAGCAGCCATTTATAATAGAATATAATGCTTACTAATTCAAATTATTCATTGAAGTAGTCTTAATGAGGACTGATGACGTTCTCCAATCCGTAAGTGTGCGAATGCAATCCGTTTGATTAATCAGTTCTTAAAAGAACTCAATGGAGCTTTCTCGTGGCGGCGAATCAAGATTTATCAGCTTTGGCCAAATATCTGGTAAAAGTGGAAATCTCAAGACTTGTAACACTACTCATTCTTACTATTAATATACTAATATCATGGATTCCAAGCACTGCCTCATACATGTTCAAAACATACGTCTAATATACCTTACCGACTACAGATGCTGATAGTGGAAACAGAATAGGAAAATGGTCACCATAGGTTAAGGAAATTAAAAATGGATATTATAAAACAACAGGAGACCGATGGATAAAAATTGGAAAAGTGGAGGTAAAAACATAGAAATACAGTGATACTACTACACCGATTACAAGTGAACTAATGCTACACTATATCTTACACTACACATGGTGGATAATGATAATGGTGGATAACTCGGAAAGTGGATAATGGAGGTAAACAATAGAACTACAATGACACTCTACTACACCGAAAGCAATGAAACTATGCACACTATACCTAAGACTACACATGGAAAAGATAAGATATAAGATCCCTTGAAGAATAGGATCACATCATTTTGAAAATTTCTCATTCTTTTTCTCGACGATTTCTGATGCATCTTTGTATGAAATTTTCGAAAATCATGGTTTGAAAATCTACCCCTTTTCGAGAAAATGGCGGTCATGAAACCGAAACTGCATTCTGGGAGTGGATTAAAAAAATCCCATTTATTTCCTAAACAGTTTCCTATGTAGGGTATGCTCCTCGTATCCGGTAGTGGGTAATTCAAGGGAAAATATATTTCTGCGGATACTATAATGTATTAAAATACAAATAACGCCCGACGTTTCGCTGTCAACCAGCTTGATCACGAGCAAAATTTATAATGGCACAAAGGTGATAAAAACTGGAAACGTGCGCAGAATGGAGTTACACGTCAGTGCGGGATAGTCACGTGATTAATCAAGGTCCCCTAAAAACCATGTCTTAAGTAGGTGTACTTTGAGGTGCTACTATATTATACGATACACGAGTAGTTAAGCTGACTAAAAGATTCAAATACGCCCTAAATTCGAGAAGAATGCGATAGCCTACAAAAACACTAGAGATAGTAGCGCACAACACATCAGCTGGACAGCGACTAATTTTCTCCTCCACCGGAATTGCAGCCAATTCATTGAGGGCCCGTATGAAGATTTCACCTCGCCTTATCTAAACATCAAATTGGCTCTCAAGGATAGGTCCGTTATATGCAACTTCCCCATCACAATTATGATGCACGATCTACTTCCCATTGTGATATTGTGCTCCGGACGAAGTATCGCTGCGGAGATTCGACCGATATCTTTTTGACGACAATAATGGCGTTCTCAAGACAACTGTAGAATGATTCTCCTCATCTTAGAAAGCTGCTCGATGAAGTCGCAGATTCGCGTACAGCTGGTCAGTGAGTTGTCTCAAGTCTTGTGAAAAACCAACTTTGTGACTACTAATATACATTCCCAAATATGATAAACCGGAATAGATTGTTTCCAAATAATTATGCTTTGTTTCACAGAAGCTCATATGGAAATTCTCTAACACACTGTTCGACAACTATCTTAAACACGCAATAATCACAGATTAACTCCAGCGACTCCTGCACTACAGAAAAATAACAAAAACATTTTTGAACACGAGATTTCGCACTAATATATCTACAGAAAACAAAAAACAATGATAATTTCTCAAATGTCTGACTCTTTCTTATTAATGACGTAACCTGCGGAAAATTAAGAAGAATACTTAATACCCTAAATGAATAAACCAATTACACCAATTAAAACATTACTTTATCAGCTATTAGCCTGGAAAAACGATTAAAACAACAATTTTGGAATACTTTGATCGCAATAAAAAACATCAGATGATTGTTCTTTTGCAATATATGTTAAGTACGAATACCCAACATCGAGACAATTGTCTTACAATTAGAACACAGAGCAGTACTATAAAATTCACTTGTTAGCAATATCTGCGTGGGAATTCTACATTGGATCTACCAATCGTCCGTTCAATAATCTTTAAGAGAACATCTAATACAGTAATAAGAATAAATCAACGCAACTGCGCCTATCTGATCATGGGTATTTTCGCATTTGTCCAATTCTTACATATAACATCTAAGCAATTATTCAGTTGTCCAACATTCCTTCCAAACAACCCGATCTGTTTTTCAACGTTGAATGTCCTCCATCCATTCATCCGATAGAAAGTATTCGCTAAAATCTTGACAATTTGAAAGACAACTGCGGAGAGCGACGTTCATATGTAACAAAGAGGTCCCGAAGATTCTTACGAAGTCCACAACACCTGGTGATCACTCTCTTTCTTATCCACATTGAGATTATTAAAGAATAAAACATTTCCTAGAGTACTTTTCCGCGAGGTGCGCCCACATGAGACCATATGGAAAGGAAGCGAGCACCCGAAAAGTTCCTAAGCATTCAATGCCACGGACCGGTACGGCACGCGAGTTACTTGCTGTATCAAATTAATTTCGCTCCATCTCAATAGACATAGTCATCAGGCAACAGAGCAAAGCACAGCGAGTCCCGTGCCAGCCTGAGTCGATGAGTTACCTCTGACATCAATTGGAAATACAATACACATAAGAGAGAGCCTTCCTGGGATTTTAGGAGTCTCACCAACCACGCCTTAGAACTTGAACATCCAATAACATGCCCCTCCCTGCGTCCTCATCGGTGTCTATGCGTCGCTAACTGTAGACCTGGTCCCACTCTTAGACCATTGTCGTATCCACCTTTTGTAATGAATTCGAAATTACTATGTCCATCTAGCAAACCCCATTGACAGTGGTGCTGAATTCCCCTCTTGGTGTCAACATTTGTTTAGAGCTAACTCAGTACCATTAACTATTTCCCTATTGCCACCTTCATTAGATGAATACCCCTATTGATAATTGATTACCACTATTGAT
>CAJQUW010006223.1:0-27949 GCA_907163375.1 Prostheceraeus crozeri
AGGGTGCGAGAAAAGTCTTTGCGAATTTTTGAGTAACTTTATATTTAGTCATTGTATGGTGAATTGTTTTTACTTTATTTTCATTTTTCTTTGAACAAACCCCATCTAGAAAGCTCGACAAACTAAACATCATCCATGACTCCCATTGACATTCATTTATTCTCAAATAGCCTCACCGTCCATGCGTTTTCCCCCAAATGCACTTCAAAAACGTTTCTGTTTCAGAAAGAATTCCTCAAACGAATCACGGGTAGGTAATGAGAGAACAATGTTTTTCATTTGTCGCTCAATCTCTCCCCAAGTCCTGAATGTTCCTGTAAATAAAATCCTGGAGTGATAAACCAATTGCCGCAGGTGACTCCAGAACCAAAAGTCGCAGGGTGTCAAGTCCCGGCGATCTTGCTGGCCATTCAATAGGTCCTCTCCTCCGATCCACTATTGGACAAATGAGTCTCTAGAATTTGGCTGAAAGAGAGCAATGGAGGCGCTCCGTCTTCTGGAACAGAATGGGTTCTTCCAGTGCCACAGAGAAATAAGGAACGGACTTTGTTCAACAGAAGATCAGAATATCTCTTTCCATTCATGGTTTCTAACTGATATCGTAGAGAAGAAGATCCGGAATAGCCTATACAGGCCCACACGTGGGCCTAGGAGTCTTGCCTGGGTTGGTCATTCTAATATTCGGTATTACGTCGTAGTCCAGAAGTGGCACATTGTGCTTGTTGATGTTGCCTGTCAACGACATGACACACTCGTCCGAAAATGTTAGCTTTCGGAGGAAAGCAGGATCTTCTCTCGATTTTCTCCTCATTTCTTCACAAAATTTGTAACGGCGGTCTTCGTCCCCATCACAAAGAAAATGAGAATATAGCGGCTTGTATGGATGATCAATGCTCGGCTTTTAGAACTTTTCGACAGTGAAATCAGAGATCCCGACATCCCTCGATATCGCTCTTGTCGAAGTTGAAGGATTTCAGTGACAGCTTCAATTACCTTTTCCTGTTTTCATCTCCAATGCTGTTATGGTCTGCCACTCCTCTGCGCGGTCGGTCGTGGGACAGGCTGCCGTTTTCAAGAATTTGTTCGTTCCAATACAAGCGATTGTTCTCGACGATGGGGGTTTCTTGTTAAATTTCTCTCTGAATTGACGAGCACTTTCTTCACAGTTAAAAGAAATGGCCCACGATGTGCAATAAACTTTTTCTATTGTCGAGAATTCCATCACAATATCAAATTACTCACATCCATCAGTGTATCGAGTTTATAAACACAGTGTATAAAATGTATTGATTAAAATTAAAAATCTTGTAGTAAGATTCAAATATGAAAACTATGCTGGTCAGCAAAAATAAGTGGCATAGCTTTTCAAGGCATAACATTTATTAAGGTTAATCATCCATGGTTTAGTCCGTCATTTAATGATCGATCCTCGAAGTTAGATTTAAATTTGAAATCTATGGAGCTCACAAAAACGAGTGGCATAGCTATTTGAAGCACAACTTTGTTGATTTGATGAAAATGAGATCAAATCTCGTAGCTAGATTCAAATGTGAAATCCATGGAGCTCAGGAAAAACAAGTGGCATAGCTTTTTAAAGCATCGAAAATAGCACAATGAAATGCCGAGTTTACAAAACGTATGGAAAGTAATCAATTTAAATTTTGTTGATTGAATAGCATAATTAGGCTCACTATGTGTTAAATCTGAAGACTTGGCATGCATAATAGTCGAGTGACGAGTTATCTACAAACGCATTGCCACATATTGGTCACTGAAGAAATGATATTTGATCATTGAATAGCAAAATATAAAGTTGACAAAAATCCGCAAGGACTTTTCTCGCACCCTGTATATTTCGTAGAGACCGCCCGAATAGACTTGGAGGAGGTGTTTTCTTTTAGTGAAGACTAGTCTCAGTGCTTCAGAGATGGATGCTCATAAAACTTTTGAAGATTCAGTATTTTGTACACTAAATTTGTCTAAAGAAGTTTGAATTTTTGTTGTTTGCATCTATCGGTCTCCTAGCAGTACTATAACGTCAATGACAGAAATTTTTTGAGCACCGTAAATGATGCTTGTAAAACTTTTCCTGCTCCTATTATGCTATTGGGAGACTTGAATTGTCCTGATATTGATTGGTCTATCTCTTGTGGTCCATCAAACTGCGATTTTTAATAGACGCAGTTAATGAAAACTTTTTGTCACAAATGTTGACGTATAACTCGCGTAACAACATGTTGGATATTGTATTAGTAAATGATAATCTTTTGTCGAAAGTGTTGAGGTTGAAGAATCATTTCCAGGCAGTGATCATCTCTCTGTTCATTGTAGACTTCACTTATCAATCTCAGGTTACAGCAGAGTGTGATGTAAATACATGTACATTAATTAACTTACCGCTTTGATTTTTCTAAATCTAATTGAATATGTTCCGCTCCTGTCTCGCATCTGTTTTTATGAGATCTTTACTGATGTAACTACTCGTATGTTCGATGCAGATAGCATGCAGTCTGAATTTCGCTGTTCTCTACTTGAAGCGCAAAAAAGCTATTCCTACAGTTGTGCATTGGAAGACGTACAATGGTGTTCCACCCTGCAGCGATGTCTTGCGCGGTTTCCGTTTTCGTAAAAATGTTAATAGAATGTGCGGCAATTCTATGTCACCATTTTGTAACGTTGTTCGTAAAGGAACTGACAATAATCTAAATAATGCTGTTTCAATTGCACGTCGCAATCACGATTTTGAAATTGCAAGAAGCTGTAAATCGAATCCGAAACGTTTTTGGAATCATGTACGTCATCTATGTCGGCAAACCAATAATTGTTCCTGTTCGAAAGTCTAATGGCGATTTGTCTATCAATGACCAAGATACAGGTATAGCCGATGCATTTAATACTTTTTTCTCGTCGGTCTTTATCGAAGAGAACTATGTTTTGCCGGACTGTCCTCTGAGAACTAATGAGCTATTATCAAATATTGACATCATTAATGACATTGTTAGAGAACATATAGATAAGTTATCCCCCCATTCATCTCCTGCACCTGACGGGATTACAAATTTGATGTTAATTAATAGCAACTATTGTTTGGTGCCTGTGTTACATAAGTTTTTTACTCATCTCTTTTGTTCGGGTAAAGTAGCTAGAGACTGGAAAGTTTCTTGTGTTATTCCTATCTTCAAGAAAGGCTGCAAGTCTGACTGTTCAAATTATCGTCCAATCAGCCTTACATCATCTATCTGCAAATAACTTGAAAGAATTGTCAAGACTGCTCTGTTGAACCATGTAATGACTCTTTCATTCTCTTTTACATGTTTCTCAGCATGGCTTTTTGCCTGGTCGATCATGTTCTACAGCACTTTTTGAGTTTTACAGATTATGTAGCATCAAATGTAACATCAATGGCTGCTGTGTAGATGCAATATATATCAATTTCTGTAGAGCGCTTGATTCTGTCCCATTCAGACGTTTAATTGTTAAACTGCGCTCTTTTGATATCTCTGGTTCTTTACTGGATTGGATTTTTTCGTCTATCTCTAATCTTGTCCAATGTGTTAAAGTTGATAGCGCAAAGTCTTTCTTATCGAATGTCACAAGTGTCGTACTTCAGGGTAGTGTTTTGGGGCCATTTTTATTTTTAATGTACATTGGCGATATTGACAGTCACTTTCTTCTTTCGTGAATGACTGTTGACTTTTCTTACTTTTCTTCATATGTTTCTATGCAATTTGTTGACTCCGTCCGGAGCCTTATTCAAATACAAATACTCTGGACCACCTGTCTAACCTTCTGATTTCAATGGTTGCGACGCCATCAATGAATTTTGTACCATCTGATAACCTGTCCGCATCTGAGTCAACCTTCTCAAATGAAACCAGCTTTTCGTGAAATAGTGAGCCTATCTCAAACGGTCTCAGATATTTTTCTGCTCGATCACTAGATTGATTTATTGAGACTGCATGTTAGTGAGTATAAACCTCATATGATATTTCTCACTGAAACATGATGTTTTTTTTTTCTGATGCACTCCTAAATATGGACAGTTGCACCTTCTGAAGAGATGATCGAGTTATAAACAGAAGCGGCGGTGTACTTATTCATGTTCTGAAGACGATTATATCTAATTTTGTAAGCAGAATTTACCGCTTATTCATCTGACTGTAGCGCACTTTTAGACATCCAAGTAGCATCTTTATAAATCCAAATAGCATTTTTCAATGTCTGACTATAACTCATAGATATCCATCTAACATTTTGAATGATCCGAGTTTTAAAACTAAAGTTCTAGAACTTCATTAAAGTGAAATAGGCATTGATTCTTAATTGCCATATATCCGCCATCTACAAGAAATATTGTAAATATACAATCTCTTTATTATGCATGATCTGTTAATGAAAATGGTTGATTAAGTGACAATGCTATTTATCAATGACAACACAGATATTTAGGGAAGTTCATTCATTTAAAAAGTACATACGCGCAGCACTAAGAGTCAGAAATCACTTGATCTGATGCTGTTAAAACATTGGGAAATGTTTATGAATACGCGCGGGCGAGCGTTTATAGTTTGCGCGTCGTCCACGGTTGTCTGCGCTGCCGCTTGAGCCACTAAGATGAACCGCTAAGTATAGACATAAAAATTACCGGGAAAATAAAAAAAATTCCTGTCAACGAAAAATATTCCATCTAAGTAAATTTGCAATATAGTTGATTAGGTAAATGATACGTATCTCATTTTGGTATTCATTCCACTGGGATTTCGCCATGTCTCTTCTAGACAAACAAGGAGCGAAACGTGTCCATTTCTATGGCTCCAATTACTCACCTCCAATTCCATCGTGTCTCATTCATTCATTGAGACCGGTTTCAGAGTAAATTAAGTGGCTCTTCCCTGCCGACGCACGCGCATAATTAAAATGTTGTAGGGAAGAGCGACAAGGAGATTTGAGGCATTGAATTTTGTCTATCTTACATAACTTTTCTGTATTGAGAATTTTTAGTTAAATGAATAGACGAAATGATCCTATTCATCCGTTTTTCATAGACGATTATTGAAAATGGGAATTTTTCAAAGTAATTTTAGAATTTTGAAAATAGCATATTTCCACATTAAGCATTATTCTATTTAGCTGACTTTAAGGGAACTAAATAGTCCTATGTCTATCTTATTATTTCTAGTGGTTATAGGAATAACAAAAAGCATCTTTATTGATACCTGACATGATGAATTGAATAAATATGAACTGTCCCATATTACCCGACATGTCGGGTAATGCGGGAAATTTGATAGGTCTCACTTTTTCAAATATTACTTATGAAAAAAAATGTTTGTTTCGTTAGAAATTTTCGATAAAGTGAGTTGAAGATGTACTGAAGCATGTGCATCGTAAAAAAGTTATTGAGTAAGCAGAAGTTAGTGAAAAATTCAATATTCCCTTAGGTGTCCCGTATTACCCGAACTTACCCTATATGTTTCAAATACACGAAACAGCTATCATTGTAAAAAAATAAATATAGCAAGCAATTATTATTAAACATGTATAGGCCTATTTCATTCACTACATCGACCCTGATAATGCAGCACGCTCTCATTCAATATTTAGGTTTAGCCTTTTTCTGAGAGTTTATATTTTCAGATAACATTCTCGAGAAGTACAACATTGAGGATTCATAGTAGGCTACACGGCGTGACGGCTCACGCTTTTATACGGTTATAAATCTTATAATTAATAAGAATGATTCATGATAATGAAAGTTGAAATATTTAATTTACCATTACAACATTTTACAAAATTTAGGGCTACTAAAATTAAAGCAAAAACGTTTAGTTAAACTTCGCAGATAAACACATTATTATGCTCTCTATTATGATAGCAAATATTTCTCTTCCTTTGAAGCTATGGAAAAATATTATATTTTTCCGGTAATTTTTCCGGAAAAATTACCAGAAAATTTTCCATTTCATATCCTTACCGCTAAGTATGTTCTGTCTTCCCTGAGCATGAAATTGAGGTCCTATCACATTGTTTAGCCTCTGATACATGCAGACACATGAGACCAAAGTCTATATAACAGGCATGCCAACTATACTAGCTTATAAAACAATATTGCAGCATTCTCCCGCATAGCCACGGATGTTTGGGGTCAAGTGTAATTACGCGTGGTTGAAACGAAATTCATTCAAAAGGACAGCTGCATTTTCTAATCCGTGTAGATGCTAGATTCTCATAATGTTACCTAAATTGAAAATTATAGGCCTTCTCATCTGTCTGACTCACAGGTTATGACCCACTCCTCTGCTTTCTTGATATTACAAATAGCAAAAAGTAGTCTGTAAGAAAGCTTTAGTCGTCGTAAATATTCAGAGAATAATACAATAGGCCTATAATATGACTGAATCAGTATGAAAGAAGACATGCTTTTAGGAATGAATGCACTTGTGTAGACAGTGACAGAAAACATTTTGAAAGCTTGTTGATTTCCTTCATCTACAAGACATGTTTTGGAATTTGTCAAAAAGTAACTGAAGCATTTTCTAGCTCAATGTGCGCAACATCTAGCTATTGGTATTTTTTCACAATTGAAGGGTTATATTGTATATTTTAGACATTTGAATTGTTGGATTATAATAACTATTTTTCAAAATTTTTTGTGTACTCATGGGATCACATATGAATTGCATGAGGAAAGAAATAAGAAATGCTAACACGGCAGGTCTGCTATGTTCTATACTTGAGATTAACAGACTAGGCTGAAGTAGACAGAGCTTTAACTATATATTGTACGTGTATAGCCAGGAAAAGTACTATTATTCAAGGACGAAATACTGTAATTTTTACACAATACATTCTATTAATTCAACTGTATGAATGAATGATGTTTTTCCGATGTTAATTATTTATGATTGCACCGTGAATTATGCATAGTGTAAAGAAAGGTCAACCTATTCTTGAAAGTATTTATTCTTAGTGGTCAAAGTGATAATCGATTTAACTGGTTTGATTTCTAAATAATGTTCCATAAGAAAAATAGAGCAACGAATCTCAACTGGAAGTATATTGTTGTCACTGATTATTTGAAGATTATTATGCTGCGGTCCGAATCGATAGATTTTGTGCATTATAATTTTAATAAAATCCGTTTACTTCCAGTAATGTAATGAGTCTCCAAAGGAAAGTTTATTATGAAAAAAGGAAACTTATTTGTATCAACAATGTAATTGATGACGATACAGATGACGACAGTGAAATATCTTTCTCAAGCCCACAAAATGAACAGCGAAGTACACCTTGTTATGACTTGTAGCTACGGATCCGCTAAGAGAGAGACAGAGAGAACCTCACTCGGTGCGTGTCGAAGCGCAGTGTGTTCTTTATTCAAGCGTGCATCAGTTATATCACCTCAATAATAACAACATAACATAGACTACTACTATGGTCAGAGAGTAGCTGTAAATGAACGTAAAGGTAATGAATGTATACAGAAGACTAATTCAGTCACATTAAGACATCTCCCTTTCACAGTTCATCGATCAACCGCTTCGTTGGCTGAACGTTGTTTCGAAGTTTTGCTCGATAATTCTCTCTTGTTGGTTCTCTTGCAATTTGCGGTGTTGGTTGAACATCGTCTTGTGTCATTGGAGTCACAGATGCATAACGACGTCGAAGGTATCAACGATTTCTTCTCAGCACTCTTCCACTCTTCATCCTCAAAGAGCTTGGTTTGATCCTATCCCTAGATGCCCGTTTTTGGATAAAACATGCATGATTCCCATGCATGATCATACATGATTCATGCATGATCATGTATGATTCATGCATGACCATGCATGTTTCATACATGATCATGCATGATTTTCATGCATGTTTTATCCATGAGACATCCATGTTATATGCATGAGACATGCAGGTTATATCTATGAGACATGCATGTTTTGTCAATGAAATATCAATGATTAAATCATGTGACATCTATAATTTTACCATCGAATAGATGAAATTAACCAGGGATGCTAGTATCATTGTACAATCTGTATTGTAGGTTCATAGCACATTTTTTTCGTGGAGTGATAAAGTCTACATGTTGAATGAATACAACATTGTAAAATTTACGAACATGCACACTTTACAACTTGAAATACATTCATTACAATTGCAAATTCCAGTCACTCCATAGATTGGCGCAAGGCCATACATTATCTTCGATATAAAATTGCACATGTCCCAGAGGCATTCAAATGCAAATTAAATAACCGTGTATGAAATCGACATCATGTTTATAGCAATGTATTGAAGACACAAGAAAATTCATGCATAACGTGAATTAATGAAACACAAATGAATCAGTCTCTAACACAGTTTTTCAATCTCCGATTCAAAAAACATTTCTAATGAATTTATGGAATAAAAAATTAGAAAGAAGAGCGTTTACATGTGATTTGTAATTAGTAAAATAAGGTATTTTCAAAAAAGGCTCTGATCGAATAACAAATATAATTCTAAAAGCTATCAGAGATGTGTATTTTTCTAGAAATGTTTTAAAACGATTAAAATGCAGTGCAAGCGATTATTCGGAAGATGTTACTCTGAAATATTCTTTATATATTTTCTTGATGCAGCATTGTCGACTGGAAGGGTAACATGACAATTTATTGAGAAATTTAGTTGAAAGATATTTGAAATTATAAACAAGAAACGATTGATCACTCATTCAGCTTATGGAGTTTTCTTCTGATTTAAAACAAATAGGTTATGGCACGGTACGCTTCTTCCCTTTGAGCTATACGGAATATAACGCTGTAGATTGAAGTGTATTCTTTTGTTCTTAATTCAAATTTCAAGCATGATTGATTTCCGCACAATAGTAATCGTGTCAGAAAATATTTGTTAGACCTACATTTGGTAAAATAGTTATTCTTGCTAAAATTATCCTTTGTACGATAGCATTCATAGAGATTACAAAAACTGAGCCCTGCTCTCCCAAGTAAACAGCAGAAGGAATGGATATCCTTCAAAAATACAATTTTTTCATACGTATTTAGAAAATGCACAAAGTTTTGCCACCGTATAGGATGACGTTCATATAGTAGCACACATCGAACGATCAGATACAAATAATTTTGATGAAAATCACTGTTATCAACATAAAGAAAATTTCTCTTTCCGGATTTGATCATCCTTCATTTGAAAATCCTTCCAACCAGAAAACATGCCCACAGTCCGAATGCGTATTTCACGTCATCTGAAACACCGTCGCGACGTCATCATCACATTTTTAAGAATAGAGGTGATGTCACGAAAAATTTACAGTTCAACGGAGAACTAGTACTATGAAGTTTGAAGCGATAATACGAGGTCACTGAAAAAACATCTTCAGTTGGACCACAAGACGTTTGTCCGAATCTGATGATCGGTGGGACGTTGCGAATATATGAGAGATTTATGGGTAAATAATAATTCCAGTATTTCGGGGTTAATATCACAAGACAAGACGAAAAAACAGCCGAGCGTAGGTCAGGTATTGAGTCATTGATGCACAGATACGACGAGTTTGCGCAGCCTCAGCAATAAGCACCTGTAAAAAGAAGACAAATTTTGTGCTGATGTGCAGAGCAGCTAGAAGAATTATCATACTTAACTAATCTTAACCCTTTCAGTACGGACGACACGCTGTACGTGTCATGTATCTATTAACAAATTAACGGAATTAGAATCAATGCAATAGTACGATTATACCGTGACACGCAGAGCCTGTCATAAAACCATCGGTGAATGTTTCTGAATTATGATCACTCTCAAAGGACAGGTTCACCGAATTATTACGTAAGATTTCGTTTATTGAACAGATCTTTGAATACCGTATTTCCTCTATTAGGAGCCCCGGGGCGCTAATTTACAAACGAGGTTTTTAAGGGGGGCCCTAATAAGAGAGGGGCTATAATAAGAGGTGGGGCCCTTAATATATTTTCCTAATTAATGAAGATTGAAAACCTACTTATTATACCAAACATTTTGCTTTTCATATATAATAAATATTGCATGTATAGAATAATTTGATAAACTGACATGAATATAAAATAACAACATCTATTTTGTTTTCTATTTACATTATTTTAAATGCAGTATCCACCAACACTTATCTATAACTACTCTTATGTCCTCTATACAGTCTTTAACGTGTAAATTAAAGAAAATGAAAAGATAAATTTTCAGCTAATGAAAAACTTTTAATTCAAAACAATATTGCAGAAACTCAGACATACAAACAAATTAACGTCATCAGTTATACAGATTCAGGCTCACTCTCAGCGTCCAAGTCTGCGATTACACTATCGTCACTGCACCTCACATCTTCTTCGATGTCATAAGGTGCTGTCGACTCACGCGCTGTTTTCAGTTGATTAAAATTCCCAATTCTCTGACCGCCACAATCTCCTCGTCCTGGGATCCGTCGAGTTTAGTCGTCAATCCACACTCTCTGAACGACTTTTGAATAATCTCCTTTGAGATGCTTCTCCATGCGTCCACCACCCATTGACACACTAGCAGCTTGCTGGGAGCTCGTGCATTTCCAGTCTTAGTTCGATTTTCTTTTGATGATACCGTAACACAGAGCCAATCTTCGTATAACTTCACATATGCAGCTTTAAACGGCTTATTCCATGATACGTCTGGTACCTGGAGTATGCCTGTACATCCGTCCGGAATCATGGCCATGTCCGTTCTCATGTTCCTGACTGCCGCCTGGACCGCTGGTGTCTTGTGACAGCGGAAGAATCCCATGCCAGAAGTCGGCGGCCGAATGCTAAACTTCCCCAGCACTTGGTCAACCACTCCAATGTCAGTGCTTCGTTCATCCATCCATTATCACTTGTTCTAATCACCGCATTTTTGAAATCCTTCAATTCTGCAGGGCCTTTCTTTCCTTTAATGACGATGAATGGGGTGACTTTTCTTTCCATCTCCCATTGCTGAGAGAAGAACAGTAAATTTGGCTTTATGGTTACCGGTACTGACAGACTCACTGTCTTACTCCCAACCTGTCGATCGTGTGGTCTTCAGTTGGGTCGATCCAACCGCCGTCTCGTCAGCAGCACCAATTGATGAATTAGAATATGCACAATTTCTTCTAAGACCCTCCACAAACAATGAGTAGCTGATAGTCTTATTGGAGATATCCTCAGAGTTTTCTGTGCAATCGTTGTCCTTTTACGGAGGCTCAGATGGTTTCTAGCCATAAAATTTTTCCAGCCATCCATTGCTGGCCACAAACGTCCGTCTTTTTCTGCATTATCTGTCTGTTCGAACAGAGCCTGTGCTTTCTTTTGGACCATCATTCGACTTACACGCAAACTTTGTTTTTCGTTGATTTTGAATCAACTTGATCAATTCATTTTCCACATGTTGGCACTTAAGTGGTCTCCCGCCACCTGATAGTCGCTTTACTTTCTTCTTGTTGACTACCGATCTTAGTTGGTTCTCCTGCTTACACCACTCTCGTATTCTTTTCGGGCAGACTTGATGGACTCGAGCTGCAGTATGTATTCGATTTGAGTTTGGCAGTATCGATCGCACGAAGTTTATCTTCCACAGTAAAAGTTCTCAATTTCTTTGAATTCATAACGGCCTTGTACGTGAGAGCGTAAGCTATTGTTAATGACTGCATGAAGACACGTACGCGCACTCGGGTGGAGGTGAATTCATCCCTCCACAACGAAGGATATTTAACAGCTTGATAGATCTTCTGATGAGCACATCGAATTGAGAAAACTGCTCGAAATAGTGACTTTTTGATGTTGTATATGCTATCTTATTTGATATTCTATATACCGGTATTTCACTTTGTCATGTTTTGGGGCACGTTGAATTGAGAAATTGTTACAAATACCGGTAGTTATCTTCTTGGACGATATATAATGCCATTTTATCGCTATTTAATACTCTACACCGTCATGTTTTGGGGGCCCTAAATAGAGAGGGGGCGCTTATTAACTTCTTCAATTTGGATGGAGGCTCTTATTAGAGAGGGGCGCTTAATAGAGGTAGGGCTCTTAATAGAGGAAATACGGTATCATTCACACCGACAGAATTTGTTGATAGTTGTTGCTGTTCGAATTGCGCATTCATATCATAATGAGCACGCAAAGTGGTCGGCGGTATCCCCGGCGTTCTGCCATGACAGATGCGTTGAATTTGATGGGATTTGATACAAACGAAGATGGCAGTTCAGGCAGTGAGATTGAAGATGAAATACAAGATAATGACTTGCGAGATAACGACTCAAGTAGCAGCTCTGACGAAGATGCAGGTGGCAGCACTGGTGAATGGCGAACTGTCCAAAGTGGTACTGATTCCGTCAGACGTGGACCAGAATTTACTGGAACTACAGGACTACATCCACGCTTAGAGATTCCAAATGAATTAGAAGATGATATGTTTTTCTTAAATCACTATTAAACTGACGACTTAATGCAAGAAATATGCGACTACACAAACAACAACTTTGGCAAGAATTAGTTGATAATCCTGAAAGCCAGAAATTACAAAACAGCAGACAAGTTTACAGTCAATGAAATCAGAAAGTTTATTGGATTGCAATTTTTAATGGCTTTGAACAAGAAGCCTACGCTTGCATCATACGGGAGTGGCGATTTGGTGTTTCGTCAAGAGATATTCTCGTCACCTGAATCTCTATCCCGTGAGAGATTTCAGTTAATTTTGAACTTTATTCGCTTTGCAGTCCCAGATAATTTGGAAAATGATTATTTAGCAATAGTTCGACCATTTCTGGAAAAAGTTTATAATATATGCCAAAATACATACCTACCAAACCGTCAGATTTCTATAGATGAGACACTCATGCTGTTCAAAGGACGTTTAAGAATACGACAATATATCCCAAGCAAGCGTAGGAGGTATGGAATAAAGTCGTATGTATTGGCAGAATCCGAGTCGGGTTACGTTTGGAAGATGATGCTTCATGGTCTGATACTGAAAATCGGGCAGTCGGATTGTCTCATCGTGGTGCTGAAACATTATCAGTTACGGAACGAATTGTGATACAATTATCACACGACCTGTTTAATCAAGGTTACCACGTTTATCTTGATAACTTTTATACTTCCTGTAGATTAGCCGATATCTGTTCGCAATGGTACATTTATGACTGGAACTGTAAAAGCGAACCGGGCGTTCCGAGCGATTTAAAGCACTTAAATCTGCCTGTTAAGTCTCAAGCTTATTCCCGCAACGGCGAAGTTCTTTGCGTAAAACTTGTGATCAAAAGTCGTCTGGAAAGAAGACGGTTTACTTGATGGATACGTTTGCTGCTGCTGAAGATGTTGAGGTCAGCCGCATAGTCAAAGGTGGACACCACGAAACGGCGAAGAAGTCACGATCTGTATTGAATTACAATGCCCATATGGGCGTGTCGACCGGTTGGATGCCGCACTTCATCATTACGATATCAATCGGAAAAATTATACATGGTTTGTAAAGTACTGCTTTGCACTTAATTCAAATCATGCATTACAATTCATGGATTCTCTACAGGAAGAATGATGGTAAAATGAACTACCTAGATTACTGCATGAAATCTGTCAATCGTTTGGTCTTACAAACAGGTATTGGACGAAATCCTGTCGGAAGACCTCGCCTGGTACCACGATCAACAAACAATCGATGCTTGGAGGAACGGAATCCACAACATAAACTTGAACGCAATACCAGCAAGGGAAGGAGAACCTCGACCTCACAAGAGATGCCGTGTTTGCTACCAAGCCGGAAAGCGGAAAGAAACTGTCTTCCGATGTGCTGATTGCCCTGGACAACCTGGTCTATTGCGGCTCCTTGTTTTTCAAAATATCATGAGTAAACCTGAAACTTTTCGAAACGTATTATGGGTTTTATTGCGTTGAATATATTTTGTAGTAATAGCAGTAAATGCTTTTGATTTTCCGTTACATTCGAGGTGCAAAAGCAGAAGTAATTAAAAGTAAAAGTAACATTAAAAGAGTAAATATAAAATTGAAATGAAAAATGAGTGATTAATATTGAGTGGACTGTAAATAAAAGATGTGCAAATACATTCCAATAAACATAAAAAATTATAAGCTCGAAAATATTTATAAATTTATATGATAGGTAATTGGTAATTGGTAATCTGTTCTTTTTTAATTGCACAATTTCTAGAAAAACATAAGAGGTATATCTTATTCAGTCCTTATTCAAAAAGCTTTCATGGCACACTCGATTGGGAAATTGGAACCAAGCATATAAGCCTATATGTCTTATATGTTTGGTTCCCATAATGTGTATAATACAAGCTCGAAATAGATTGTGTTGTTTTAAAAAGATTAGCAAAAATGTGTAGAATTATTTACTGTGGTCGTAATGAGAATTATTACTGTGTGAAATGAGAAATTAAGGAAAACTGTTTACGGTGGTTATCATCGCATAGTACTGTACTTATTAGTCAAGTCAACTCTTAAAAACACCCAAAGATTTTGAGAACACCTATTTGCATTCCTTGTAGCAGTTTTCTCCGTCTTTTCTTCCGAGAAAACATGTGCATCATGACAAGATCTAATGCTATTATCTGTTGCAATAACACCTCGAAATCACATAAAATGGACAAATAAAATATAGAAAATATACCTATTTGACACCTCTGGCGTGTCACCGTAACAGTGGACAATGATAGTAACGACACGCATCGTGTGTCATCGTAACATCGAACAATGATTAATTTTCAAATTTTGTTACGTTGAATAATTATTGCATGACACACTGTGCGTGTCACTAGGACAGGTATCTTAATGATTTCGTGCTGAAAGGGTTAATTAACATTCTATGGGTAGGCCTACTCAAAGTTTAGAAGAGAAATCATTTATAGTAATTTTAGGTGTTGTAGTAAAGACTTAAGAAAACTGCTTTTGACTCATTTCATCTCTGACAATGTGGCAAGCGATATTATTCTTAGGAATTTTGATAGCAAATGAAGATATTCAGGAGTGGTTGAATTGTGATCATTAACAATTTATGAATTCTTTTATTTTGATATTCAAGTACTGGTAACTGTTTTTAGAAAAATGCAATCTGCAAATAAAAACGGAGTATAGCCTATTGCCGACCGCCTGTCAATCGTTCCATGAGATGAAGATAGTCAGGAATGCTTGAATTTTCTATAATATTAACACCGTACATGTAATTTCATTTTGTTAAAATCACAATCTGCAAACACACACATAATGTCATCTTGTCTACCGTTTATATGACAGCATCTCTTCAGGTATTCATGGTGACATGCGGGCCTACAACTAACATGTGACCATAATAACTAGGCCTACGATGATATGAAAAGTGCGATGCATAATTTGTAATAAGTAAACACAAATTGATATAAAAGAGTGGCAATGAGTTTGCACTTTGATTGTTTTATATTAATCGTAAGGCATGAAAAATAATTGATTTTGCAAAACTAAACCTATTGTTGGACTGCAACGCATAACTGATCTTTATTACAGTGTGCAGTCCGTCGTGTAGCATCATGCCTTTTGTGTGCTTGATCATTTTTCTTAAACGACTCGAAATATCAAATTGATATCATTTTCTAAAATGTAGCGATTCTGAAAAACTTAATTGAATATCATGGGCGTTAGCTACTGGTTTTCAGTTCAATATTTATGAAATGGAAATAGTGACCTATTTAAACAAGCTTCCTTGATGAATCCATTTTTCAGAAACAAGATTAAATTGTATAACTTAAGCAGATATCGAATAGCTCAATAGTTTGTCCGCATTGATAAAAATATTCTCCATCTAAACTTTTTGTAGTCCTGGAATAGATTTTTTATGCCTTATACCATGCTCAATTGTTTCAAATTTTTTTTCAATTATTTGTCATCCAAATATTGATGCTATAGCACAAGTATAGCCTACTATTGAAGTGCTAAATTGAAATGGGTTTTAATGCGTTAATTAAGTTCTTTCATGCTCATAGTTTCTAGCATGCAACTATTTTGTCTCAACATGCCCAGATTTTTGTGCTATTTTCAAAGCAATCAGAAATTACGAATTTAAAAGCAGTGTATTACCATTTCAACATATTCCCATTTGATTATGATTCTTTTCACGACACAATAAACTTTTGATCGATTTTTCAACGAGAAACGTCGTCGTGAAAACTGATATGCATGCACATTCTCATGTTGAATTCAAAGTGAATAAGTCTTGGTTTTCCATCACACAAATGATGTCACATGCCCAAGACTTATTCACTTGAATTCAATATGCTAAAATGAATTCCTCTTAGCAGCACATTTTAGGAGTTCTTGATAGCTATGATATTTATGTATAAATAAAGAACTCCCAAAATGTGCTGCTAAGAGGAACCAAGAGGAAATTGAGATATTTTGTTGTTGCCAGTAAATTAAATTAAGTATGACGCTGGTAGCTTTCTAGTATTTGCAAAATTAATAGCAGAGATAGCAGCACAGTCATAGAAATGTCTCTACGTGTTTCATGGTCAATAAACCAACTTTTGATTTATCGATTGTATCATATGACAAAATCTTTCCTTGATTTTGTTTTCGGGATTTCCAAATACATGTACCTAGACTTGCAGTTAAATGCTGTAAGTTGACAAAATAAATTTGGAAACATTTAGAAGCTTACCCTTTTTCTGCGGTTTGATCCAAGTGATGAATTTTTAATTCTGATGCACAAATCAAAGGAACTTGATGGCTTCATTGAGTGGAAGAACTCACCTGACTACATGCGAGTGTTCATTTTTGAATTGTGCTCCATGTTGTGCATGAAAACTAAGTAAGATAATGAAAAAACGTAGACGATGAATAAATAAAGGTGTGTAAGTAGAATATCCTCTTGATGCACTGACTTTTGTAATATTAAGCAGTTAACACGGGTTCACGAGAACGAAGAGCGCACAACATGCGCAGCTTTCTGTCCCACGCACAGAACTAGATTCATCTGCGCGCGCTTCGTTTTCCTAGAAAGGAAGAGTTATATGTAACCTTATATCGAAATGGCACAGAATTAGACAACTTGCTCCTTCTCGAATGGAAAATTCGTGTATCGCTTGCTATTGGAAATGGCAAACAATAAGCTGTCAGCAAAGGACAACAGAGCCAGTGCGTGCGTGCGTGCGTGCTGTGATATCACTTCGCACACACCAAAACACACATCGATGCCTGGCTTCGATTCAATGTATGCACTATGCAGTGAGCAATGCCGAGGAGAGGATGTGAAAACATCAAGTGAACTAATTTCGTACGCCTGCTACTTTCTTTAATAATGATCGGAAGGGCCAACATTATGGAGAAAACTTGTGGGCAATGATCTGAATTCTTCGAATCTGAAGGAATTTTGGCTAATCGAAGCACTTCGCTGGAACTCACATTAATCCGCAAGCGACGCACGACTTTTTTTCCTATCTCTGTAAGGTATTAGAATTCCTTTTTGGCCCACCTAATAGGCTCCTCAATGTGCCGTCCATTTCGTATTAATCACACTTCTAGCAAACCGAATGCAGATAAACAAAATATTTAATTCCTGTGGGTCCCACGTGATTGGCGACAATAATTATTAAGCAGGGACGCTGAGTCACAGGTATCAACAGTTTCCCAGCGAGAGAATATTATCGACCGCTCATGGCTCGCGAATGCGGCCACGATCAGGCTGCCAACAATGTGACCGAACTTCCTCAGCTGCGTGCGCGTGGCGAATTTCCTTAATATAGTGACGGAAAGTTATAGAAGCGAGATACGATTACGCAGACTGAGCGAGATACTTATGCAATTGTTTGGTTCACTTACATGCTGATTTAATATCATAAGTTTTGCAAATTACTAGCTAAGTAATTTAGCGAACACACGAGCAAACTGATCAAAGTCGACTTGCTGATGGGCACGGTGTGGAACTTAGAAACTTCAATAAATGTTTCAATTTGAGAAGAAAAATGTGTGCCGATAGAATTGCTTAATATTGAAAAAATATGTCATGTGTAGGCCAGTAGTTTATAGTGTGACATCCGGCGCGACGCTTCGCTTCGCTTTGCTTCGCTTCGCTTGCGCCGGATGTCACACTTTTGCGGGGGTTTTTCAAAATTTTCAAAAAAATCAAAATTTCAAAAATTTAGGTAGATTTCAAATTTCACGTGGCCGAAGGGCGAAAATTTAAGTTGTCTCAAAATATCACGTGGTCTAAGAATTTTGAAAATTTAGGCAGACGAAAATTTAAGTTGTCTCAAAATATCACGTATCCTCAATATACCAGAAATTGTATTCAAAAGATTTATTCAAAATATTTATTCAAAATATTCATTTAAAAATGGAAGACACAAAAGTGGATGAAACAAAAGTGGAAGGAACCTCACGAATATATCCTTCGTTATCATATGAACGTAGTTCTACTTTAATGGAGCATTGAAAGGGGGGGGAGATTAACATTGAAAAAAGGAACTAAAGGAAAAATCACAAAGATAGAGTTAGGTAATCATGAAAGATAAGGAATCTCAATTATTATTAAGAATTAGAGTTTTATAAAAAAGTTAAGAAAGAGAGGTCTAATGCTTTAACAAAATTGTCATTTCATCCTGGCGTTTCTTTACAATTCCAGTAGTTGCTACTGCCTTTAAACTCGATTACAAAAATGAAAAACACATTTCCAATCTTTGAAATATTTTATTCACATCACAGAGCAAGTATCTATGTACAAGTACCATCGATTTAACAACGACATATAAAAATAATGTTGACTAGAAAATGGGTTATGACATGATACAATTGTTTCTGTATGAGTAAAATAAAGTAAGCGCTCAATAGAAACCGAATAAAACCAATGAGGACAAGTAGCATGGTTTACAACGAAATAAAATATTTGACTAACAATGTGTTATGACATGATACAATTGTTCTTTCTGTATGAGTAAAATAAAGTAAGGCTCATAGAAACTATAAAAACCAATGAGGACAAGTAGCATCGTTTACAACGAATAAAAATATGTTGACTAGAAAATATGTTATTTGTGTATGACAGGATACAATTGTTTCTGTATGAGTAAAATAAAGTAAGGCTCATCAAACTAATAAAACCAATGAGGACAAGTAGCATCGTTTTACAACGAATAAAATATGTTTGACTAGAAAATGTGTTATGACAATGATACAATTGTTTTCTGTGTGAGTAAAAATAAGTAATGCTCCATAGAACTAATAAAACCCCAATGAGGACAAGTAAGCATGGTTTTACAACGAATAAAATAATGTTGACTAGAAAATGTGTTATGTACATGATACAATTGTTTCTGTATGAGTAAAATAAAGTAAGGCTCATTAGAAATATAAAACCAATGAGGACAAGTAGCATGGTTTACAACGAATAAAATATGTTGACTAGAAAAATGTGTATATGAACAGATACACCATCCTACCACAAACCACAATTGTTTTCTTCAGTATGAGTTAAAATAAAGTAAGGCTCATAGAACTACTACTATCTATTGGAGTAGCTTAACCGTTTCAATTGATATGAGTTTAAAATTTGATCAAGGGTTGGGCGGTGTCTCCCATGGACGAAGATACGAGTCAATAACATAGCGAAGTTCCTTTTGAAAAACTGATATAGAATCCCGTCGAGTTCTTAATAAAACGGAAATCGTAAATATAAGTTTATAAAATTTCTCTTAAAAATGTTTTTATAAGCCTCTGGAATAACCTAATTGTTTACACAAACCAAATGGCCACTATCCTCACTCCCCCGGATTTACAGTCAAAGCTCTTCCCTTTTAACCAACGATAACATCACAGTATTGTCACCCGAAATGTCTTCCTTCTCTTCTTAAAAATGTGCTAAAATAATTAATTAGCTCTGATGGGCCCAAGAATGTTCTTTGAATTTCTTCTTCCAAAATTATAGTTTGAGAACTGGATATAATGGCGTTATTCCTTGCAATGTTCTTCAAATCGATTTATCACCTAAAAAGTCCTCTGAATTTTTTTGATGCGTGGATGTCCTTCTTTCCTCCCTTGGTTTTAAGATATTTCTCCTGAAATCTTTCTGTTAGCATCCTCAATACACTTTCTTCCGTTGATCTTCGTTCACAATAGTGTCTGAAATTTTTCTTGGTTTCCAAATCGCAAAGGCGATGCGTTGAAACGTGCCATTTTCGTTAAAAACGTAAGTGAATTAATTATGATAAAAAATAAAATTGTTGAACAGATCGCTGATGAAATTCGACCAAAATTAGATAAAGGATCACAGATGATTCGTAAGCAGTCACAGTCTCGTAGAAACGCTCGCAGAATGAATATCACGCAGTAAAATACGTGGGAATAATGCAGCAGCTGTTCAATGTTGAAAAGTTGAGTTATGCGGTTCACAAAGAATTCTCTCATACTGAATAGCTTAAACTGCTAGCAGCTGTTTCATGTTGAGAAATTTGGTAACAGAATGTTGCTTAATGTCTTAATACAGAAATAAAAACAATCAAATATTCCTCGTAACAAGATTCATAAGAATAAAAATGAACAATGTAAACGTTTTAATTTAGATTAAATTAAATCATTTCCAAAAATCGAATAAGTAGTAAAGAAAGACATCATTAAGAACAGTTTTAAATCCAATACCAACCCCATCCCGTTCTGACTAAGTAGCCAAGAGAAAGTCATCATTGTGGAAACAAGTTTTAAAATCAATACCCCCTCACCTTCTGACTAAGTAGTAAAGAAAAGAACATCATTAGAGACCAGTGTTTAAATCAATACCCCCTCCCCCAGTAGCAAGGAAAGTCATCATTGTGGAACAGTTGTAAATCAATACCCCCTCCCTACTGACTAAGTAGGAAAGAAAGACATCATTAGAGACCCAAGTTTTAAATCAATACCCCCCCCCCTCAGTATCAAGAAAGTCATCATTATAAAAATGTTTTATAATCAATACCACCCTCCCTTCTGACTAAGTAGTAAAGAAAGACATCATGTCAGAGGAACCAGTTTTTAAATCAATACCCCCCCCCCCCAGTCCAGTAGTAAGAAAAGTCATCATTAAAAAAATGTTTTAAAAATCAATACATCTCCCTTCTGACTAAGTAGTAAGGAAAGACATCATTAGAGACCAAGTTTTAAATCAATACCCCCCCCCTCTGACTTCTGGGGACCCTTAAGAAATTTTTTTATTATAAAATGAGCAACATAAATGAGTTATTGAAATGTTAGATGAACACAGACAACAACGAATTTCGACCTAAAGAAAATCGCAAATGTAGTAAGGAATAAAGAATTTTCACATATTGATGAGAAAACGAATTACAATTCCTAAAAAATAATCCAACGGAACCTTCAGTTCCCGGTAACAAAGGTTTCCATCAATAACTGTAAATTCATAACGAATCTTCACACTTCAGACCAAAACGGCGTACATTGGTCAGCAGTATCTTTAGTAAAAACGGAGATAATTATTATTTTGACTCATACGGGCTTCCACCTACAAATGAAGTAAAAAGAAATTACTTGAACGGGAACATACAATACGTTTCAAATTCAAACACCAGGCACACTTATTTGTGAACAATTATGTCCTTTATGTTTTATTTAAATTACAGGAAGGAGTACCATTTCTAGATATTATGTTAGAATTGAATAATAAAAATAATAATAATAATGATAATTAAAAATCAGTTCGTTTGTAATTCATTTTGATAAAAACGGCCTCTGATATCCTCATTATCTAAATCTTTAAGATTTCATAAGTAATCGGATAACTTTGATTTATTTTGCAAACTTCAAATATTTCTTTAGTCCCAATAGCCAACAAAGCCTTTTTCAAATTTGTTCTTATATTTAAAATATTCTAACTCTATCTCCAATTTTAAATTTCGGCTTAAGTTTCTGCAAATTCGGATTACTCTCATTCGAATTATTATTCTCGAATATTTTCTTTCGTATCAAATCAGGTCCGTGTCAGAAGCATTCTTTGAGTCTTTCTTCAATACACTACCAGAATGAAACTTTATGTATTGTACTCTTCCACAATTCCTGGTAATATTTTTAAACCATTTCTTGATTTCCTTGCTTGAGTAATATTTCTTGAAAAATTTTATTTTTTAACGTCCGATTGAATCTTTCTTCTATCACTACGGCGGCCTTCCCAGCGTTTTCAGTTCGAATAAACAGTTTCAAATAGTGGCTGAAAACTGTTTCGTTTATAAAAGATCCGACCCTTTATCACCAAACAATTTTCCTTGGCTTTCTAGTCTACTTTCTTTAAAGATTTTCTTCAAACGCATATTTAACTGAAAAGACCATCTTTATATTTTTAAAGGCTTTAACCCCAAGCATATCGTGTATATAAATCTATAACGGTCAATGCGTATTTGTATCCCTTTCCATTCGGCATATGAATACAAGATCAGCACTCCAATAATATCATCTTTATTAATAGACTGTTTACTTTTAATAAATATTTAGGCTGTTCTATATTCTTTATGAATTACAGATGCATAAACTCTGAAATTATGAGTTTTCATTTAAACCCTGGGCCAAGTATAAATATTAGTTAGCTTGTAAAGCTTTCCTGTAACAAACATTCTTTCAATTTTTATTCTCTAAATAGGATTCTGAATACTATCCAATTCTTGAAATCATCTTCCTTATCACTGCAAGGGTACGAAACTTAGATCCTGATTTCGATAACAAATCATGCCTCTGAATCGGCGGCATCTTACGCTATTATTGTCTTCACATGTCGGATTATTGTCGCATCCTAATCTTATATCTAATCGATTACTGGCCCAGTATAGAATGACCAGAGAGATGTTTTTCTTTCGAATATTTTACTCCAATAAATCCAGAAAAGTTTTCTAATGTTTTTTTGTATACCACCAACCAATGGTTAACTTGTGTTCTTCTTCCCCTCCAATATCGGACCGTTTGAGTTTTATTTTTTGTTTAATAGATAAGTCAATAATCTAAATTAGAAATTTTTTAATTTAATTTAAATTTTCGAATTTTTAGTATTCTTTTTAAAAGTAAAAAAAATTAAGAAGATAAAAAAAATTGTTTACCGAAAAGAACCAAAAAAAAGCAAAGTCCTAGTATTACCAGAATCATACGAACTGTAGATATATGTCCTGAACCATCTGGAATTGTTCGTTTATAATTTCAATTTAAATCATCCATAATTGTGAGAATATTTTAAAACGCGTGTCCTTCATCAACTAATTTTAATTAACTAATAAATTATCTACTATTCTTCACCCCTAGCAACTTTTCTCTAACTCTCTGTTATACTGTTGTTGTTCTTCTAATCTGCCTTCTCTGATTTATTTTATTTACTGCTGTGGACATACCACTGTCCCCACCTGCAAGCACTTCCTGCTGCAGCAGATCCTCCTATTATTATTGGAATTAAATGGAAAACCAACATTCTTTCTTCTTGTATTTGAAATAGTCCCGCAAATCATTGGGTCGTAAGTATGACTTGTTTTGTTGTAATCGTAGAGTTTTAGGGTATTTTTGTCAACTATATTCGTAATTTTTAATTTCAAGCAGTGTTTATTATTTTACTTTTTCGCGTGCGACATTTTTAATAAAAAAATTTTAAGTTAGCAAAAATTTAATCCTATCTAGTTATGAATAAATTATAAGTTTAAGAATTTTGTAAATCTATTCTATTATAAAAATTTAATTATCCATATGGAAATTGATAAGTTACCAAATTTTTTGAACCTATTCTAGTTATGAAAAAATTTTAATTAAACTTATCGAGCGAACTCCTCTGCTTTAGCCTAGCCTGTTATTAAACCATCCTTTCCAGAAGAAATTTCAATAGAATAATTTTACCATCTTGCTGCAATAAACCAGAAGCCATCAAAAGTGGGGAATCTTTCTTTCAATATTTACTTGTTACATCACAACCATTTTAATAATATCTTCAAGTCACTTAAATCGAAACAAAAATTGATAAAAATTCCCAATCTCCAGGAGTTATTGTGTTCAACTTCCAAATTCTGTACAAAGATTTCGATAACAATCATATCCTTCCATAAATTGATTATTGGTATCATCGAATCTTAATGGATCAATTGGATATCGAGTTTGATTTAATGAAACTTGTAAACTTCGAATTGTATTAATATGAAAAATATCATTGTTCTTATCAAAACTTGGAGAATTATTTCTTTGAAATGTTAGTAATAAATATCTTGGGTATTCGCAGTTCTAGTAAAATGCCAGTTAAATCTTTGTTCGGAAAAAGTTACTGAACTAGCAGTACGCTTTAGAAAATTTACTGGAATTGGTTTGTTAGTATTTAATCTTTTTGCAATAGCTGTTTCAACCTCTAAACTAGGAGTAATATGCGTAATCCACCATTCAAGTCTATCAATTTTTAAATATGCTTTTTTCCCAGTCTTACCAAAAAAGATTAATTCATTATTTGCCGTACGATGAATTATTAATTTAAATTTAAATTGATATGATATTTTGTCATAATCTAAATATCCGAATAATGGAGACAATGACCAATTTACTGTCTGTTTACTTTTCTTGTTAAATTCACGTCTTTCTTTATATGCATCATTATTTGTTTTATTTAAATGTTTTGCAATATTTTCTACATCTTTCGCAATTCCTGCTGCATCTGTTCCAGCGTGAGTTAAATCATCAACAATTATACCATCATTAGTATCAGGAAACCAACCTTCGATTTCATACTTTTTATTATTTTCACCAATTGTTACAAATCTAAGCATTGTATCAATTACACCTGGGGAATCACTTATTGTTTCTATATTTTGAGTTGCAACATCTAAACGCATTTGTGTAAATAAACTTGGGAAAAAATTATTCTCTAGTGTAATATTATCGGTATCTGGTAATGGTGTTGTAAAATTAGCATCACTATATAAAGAATATTCGCAGTGTAAAAATGAATCAGGTAAATATAAATAACTCTGCTGATTATCAACTTCAAAAATTAAATCACCTCCAGTGTTTACTCTACTAGAAGATCCGGGATTCATGGCAATTCTTATATAGTCATTCTTTTTTTGATTATAAACTGACGAACGGAGGATCGTCTAATTTAAATTTATTTTCGATAAGCGAAGACATTTTTATAAAAAATAATTTGACTTTTTGTTTTCTCACATACAGAAAAAAAATTTTTTACTTAAAATATAATTTTAGAATTTGCAGACACACACCAGAAATGCTGGCCCGTCCTAACAACTTCAGCAACGCCCCACCAACGCAACGCCCCTCACTGTGCCACACCCCAACCACACACAAACAACCCACCCCAAATCAAAACGTCCAACAACAGCGCCAGAAAAGCACACCCAGACACAGACCTCCAAAGAAATATCGCTAACCTGCAGGCACCAAGCCAATCGCTCAACCTACGCTATGTCTATGACTTCACACGACACACCACTTCCATCATCCCACACGCCAGACCACCACACGGGACAACCAACCAACTGCTACATCACTACCCAGAGCAAGCTCCACCGACTGGCAAGACCCAAGCACTAAACCGCACCAAAGCGACACCACCAACCACAAGTCCCCCCGCAACCACGTTACGAGCCGACCAGGCAGAACACAACATAACAAGTCTCTAGCTCACACCCGCCCCCAGTGGGGGGCGCTATGCCCCGAAAGACCCACACCTCCCAACCCCTGCAACCGAGCCAACTCCGCCCTCCACACCCACCGATATTAACATCCCTCAATCACCTCCCCAGGCGCAACGCACCACACCCACGCAACACTAGACCACCAACAACGCCGCTCCAAATCCCACAACGCAAGGCCACCAACGGGACTGACATCTCCACACACGTCACACACACCCACAAATCCGTACCGATAACCCCCATCAAACCCCACCGCGGCCAACACACCCCCCCAAGAACCACCTACTACTCCCCCTTGACGACACAGCACCACACAACAGACAACTACCCTCCCAGAGCATACGCACAAACCCTCCACCCGCTACGGGGGGGGGGGGGGGGCGAGGGGGAGGGGCCCCAATTCAAAGTCGCTAGCCCTAGGCCGCGACAATCTTGCGACTCCCTCGGCAACACCACCAACCGCATCCGCAGCACCTTCAACAACCCCCGCAACTAACCAATGACACACAATACAACCACGAAATACACCACTACCAACAACACACATCACCATGTCCCCTAAACCCAAACATCACAACACCACAGCAAACCCCATACCACCACCAACCCTCAACCAACCCAAACCCAGTTCCACAAATCATGGTCATCGTCTCACTCAACACTTCTTACATAACCCCAACCACTCATTCGGCAACTGAACATCACACCAACTACTGCCCTTCACGCACCTCGCCGGCATCCAGCCCTCCGTCTCCTCCACCCACCCTACCCTAACCAGCAATACATTCCCCACCCTCGCACCACTTATGACACAATCCCACAAGCACACACACCTCCACACACTCAGACTCTCACACCAAAATATTTCAATCACCGGCTGTCTCCTAGCATCCACTGCATATCATCATACCGCCTACACCCATCACGCACATTCTCCGACCACCCACTACACCATAATACACCCATCCCACATCCACATTACCTACAAACCCACACGACCTCACTACCGTCCCAGCAACACCAACCACCACTCAGACCACGAACCCAACAACAACCCACACGGTGACCTCATGCAAACCCGGTATCACAACACCAGAGCACACATGACGCGACTGAGCTCACCCTCCCACCCGCACACGAATCTACGGTCCACGATCCGCACACACACCTCCACACCTCCCTCATCCCAACGCCCACCATAGACCGACACACACAAACCACACTCCACGAACACCACGCAGCGCCTCCACTCAACACCACACAACACCCGCACACATCGCTCACCATCAACCACAGCAAACACACCTCCTTGTCAGCGCAAATACACATTCATTCGAACCCCTACCTCCTATCCCACACCTCCCAACCAAACTCTACTGTCCATCCACCCACCCATCACACCGCCAGCAACACGCACTCCTCCACCTCGCACAGCACTCAACCCTTACACACCACAACAAGTACTACACAACCACACCACCACCTTGACCTACCTCACCTTCCGACGCCAACGCCAGAACACCCACACCCGACACAAACTAGCAACGCCGACCAAGCAACCACCCTTCTTCAACCAGATCCCCGTCCACCACCATCGTTCCACCCTATCAGCCAGAAACATCTGGCCGCGACACCCCAACTCCGCATCACCCAAAATGCACCGGAAGACCCCCCGCACCACCCCCATTCCCCAAAAGCCCATCAACAATCCTGGACCCAACACCACAAAATCACCACCTGGCTCCGACACCAACCCCCCTCGCGCCACACACACAGTACACACACAAACCGATGACACCCAGCGCTAACTCATCCACTAACACCGCCCGCGCCACTCACCAAACATTCCGCAGTCATACCAGCGCACACCCAGCCCTCCATATCACCACCACTAACCCCACGCCCTCAACTACAACACCATCAATCCTTCTCAATAGCCCCCACACCACAGGATGCAGGTCCAATAGTGGCACAACACACCCACACAATCCCCCAACCTTAAGACCTCTCATCACACCCAGCCCAACTACCCGCCAAGTCAGCCCAAAAACCCCATGCGACGGTCACCCCCAACCAACCCATCGCACAACACACAAGCCCCAAGACCACCACCTAAACAGGCTACTCAACAACACATTACCACACATACCACACACAAGCGGCTCATGCTCCCCCTAGACCACCACCAACAACCACAATAACACCCCCACAAGCAAACAGTTACCCAATCATCCGACCAACCACGGACGCGCAAGCCATCACCTATGCCCTGTCCCAACATCCCCTCCACTC
>CAJQUW010006224.1:0-28250 GCA_907163375.1 Prostheceraeus crozeri
GCTTCTGTTAGGCCTGTCACTATTCTTATGCATCTAACTTTTTTTTTTTTTTATTTTTTTTATTCAGCACAGTGTCAATATTCTCTAAGATTTATTGCTTCCATGATAAATTTTGTGCTTCAAACAGTGCATAAATTTCAAGGAGTACAAGAAACCGTCTATATTTGTCTCTGTGCATATGTAATGTAGATATCCTGTCACTATATTTGACCTGTAAAGCAGAATATTATCTGCGCGGGAAGGAGCGCAATCTATGCCAATTATGAGTGCTCTTGTCCTTGATTTAGTATAGACCATAGATATGTGAATAGATATTTTCACGATTGATGAAGCTCAATTTCTATTCAAATACTCTTGATGATCATAGACATGTCAATCACAATCTGTCCTTGATCATCATAGCACGTCGTCAAATAAAATTCTCTATGCAACTCGTGCATAGGATTGCTTCATCATAGCATTCTAACTCCTTGGATTTAAACATGGACTCCTAGATCCTATCTATCTAGGAGTCCATGGATTTAAATAGCCCTCACCATGGACTTCTATAATATAGCATCTGGACAGATATCTAAAATAGCACGTATACGAGATGAGGCTGATATTGTCTATCATATTGATACATTTAAGCATGTATCGGTTGATTAATTTTCGTGATAATGCGCAACTATATCTGGAAGATCATGCCGATTTGCATCAATTTTGAAGTATAATTCCTATAGTCTCTTTTTCAGATGCTGACTTTTGCTCATTTGGTGAGACTCTATCGATCAGAATTTTCTGTCGCCTTTTTGCACATTGGCAAATGATTTATCTCTGAGGAAACTTATTCATGTATCAATCAATGTCATTCACATAGATTATGCTCGGCTCCTATTTTTTGAATCTAAATAAAACATTGGAAATTGCTGCTATTTACAGAAAAAAAAAAAATTATTTACGAACACGCAAGATTTTAAAAGAGAGTTAATCAATAATCAAAGTCAAATAATTAATCCTTTGGAACCAACTGGACATTTCAGGTTTACACTTTTTTACAAATATTAGGTCATATCTTCCCTTTTCCAAGTGAAGCAGCACATCAAATAACACAAAGTGCTTACTTTGATTCGTGGATTGGTTATTGATTTTGGTTTTATACTTCCTGAAATGACTTTATTCATTCGGGAAACTTTCGAAGAACCAACCAAAAAACACCAAAGAAAGACACAAACATCTGCTTTGTTTGCTTTGCCTTTAATGCCATAGTGCACATAGAAGCTCAGAATAGTTGATGCAAACATGCACCAGGATAGAATCAAGCTCTATATTTTATAAATAATTATTCAGTAATAAGCCATATCCATACAGGGTGATCATTTCGATTGTCTGATAGAAGATAATGCAATAGCACTGTAAACTTGTATTATTTTTGCATCACTTTAATGAAATTTCATGATCTCATCCTATGAGTTGTGCATTATCCATATAGTGGGTCTAAAAATCATGTGCAAATATAAGATATAAAAAGTTCCATGATCTTTATTGTGTTGAATTCTTCGATCGTTGCAAGGATGAGTTTCAGGTAGAATAAGACTAGCAATCAGATTTCTGTCGCATCCGAAATTCATTAAGTGCGAGTATAGTCTTAACTCGTATTCACACACTTTTTTAGTTTAAATTGAGGCGACGAACGATAGTCAGTTTTCATTTCACATTTGAAGGTCTATGCTTCCATATCGATTGAAATTTTCTTCTTCTTCTTCCTGAGGAAGGACAATTGTGAGAATGTATTAATTTTGCCACCAAAGAAAGAGATAATTTTGGTTTGGTCGTCGGCGTAAATCACATTGTTCTTTATCCGATAAGATTCTGTGGCTCATTATTTTCAAAGATAAGCAATGGAAATGTAGTTGGAGAGTCTTTAAATTTACCGTCATTCTTACACCTGTAATCAAACAAAACACAGAGCATGTGCTCAGCATTTTCCTTTCTCCACAAACATCGCTGATGATTTGAAAAACACGTTCAACGCCCGCAGAGCAAGGATAACAAGAATACAATGCACATAACTTCTGTATGAATGACATCGATTCAAATAGTCAGCCTCATTTCGTATAGAAGGGTCAATGATATCTGTTTAGATTTCTGTCCAGATGCTATATTATAGAAGTCCATGCCCTCACCCATGGAGATCTACAACTAGCATCTGGAATGAAATTTGATCAGATATCCTTAATCCTTTAATACGAAATGAGGCTGATAATTTGAATCGATGTCATTCATACAGACGTTACATGTTTCTCTTTGGGCGTTGTGAATTAGTGTATTTCAAATCATCAGCGATGTGTTTGTGGAGACAGCGTAAAATGCTGAGCAAATGCTCTGTAATTGTGTACCGGTATAAGAATAGCAATGAGAATAAATTTAAAGACTCTCCAACTACATTTCATTGCTTTCCGTTGAAAAATGAACCACATGATTTATGGATAAAGAGCATTGATTGATGCATGAATTTGAATTAGTTTCCTCACATAACTCATCTACAAGTGTGCTAAAGGCGTACTAATCGTGAATCAGAATGAAAAAGAAACTATAGGAATTAAGCTTCAAAATTGATGTAAATGGGTTGACTGATACTGCTCGGATACAGTGTCAGTTGAGTCTGAGACATGGTGGGTGGACTTGGTTTGAGATCTCTTGAAAATCATGCTTCAGCTGCGTACGTGTCAGCTCAGACTAATGCAATCTTTGATTCTTTCTGATCTTGATTCGGCTCGAGTGTATCAATCGCCACCTGTCAGGCCTAATTGAGAAGGATCAGTTGGAGAATTTGATTTCTAACTGTACTTCAACTGCAGATAGGGATCGGTTGATTGCTGTTTTGTCCTCAGGAACGTCGGATTGGGTGGCAGCTATACCTAATCCTGAACATCTTGAACAAAATGAAGTTCAAGTGCTCAAATTCCCCAAAATGAAGGCTTAGGTCTATGTTTAGGTGTCGAGGATTTGTGTCCACTGTTCCCAGGAAAAATAATGGAGAAATTTGGATCTCACGGTTTCACATGTGAACGGGGTCCGGATTGTTTGTTTATGTATTTTATATTTATTTTATGTATTTATGTTTGTTTTTGTATTTTTATGTTAAACTGGATCCAGATGTTGTGCGTCGACATAACCAGTTGAGGGACATCTTATTCAGCTATTGTCAACAAGCTCAGTTGAGTCCACAGCTAGACAGAGGTCCCGGTGAGAACAACAGCAGATCTGCGACATCCTAGTTCCTTCCTGGTCCCTCGGCAATGGCTGCAGCATTTGATCTTACTATTGTGCATCCGCTCAAACCGCGTAATATTGACGGAGTGATTACAACAGTGAGTGAATGTCTTCTGATGCTGAGGACAGGAAGAAGGCTGAATGGGATGGTGTGAACCACAGAACTGGCGCTGCGTACCTCTTGCAGTTTCTGTCTACGGGTCATAGGGAGATCTGACCATTACAAGCATCCACAAGATCGCTGACCGCCTTGCGATGTAGGAAGATGTCGTCTAACATTTCTAGACATCAAATGATCCAACCCTGGTGTTTGTCTGGTTAGATCCAATGCCAGCCATTGCTAACAGAGTGAATTTTATGTAGTTTTCCTTTCTTTTAATAATGACTTTTACATAATTTAGGTTCCTTAGGTCATTTTACAGAATTTTTTAAGAATTCAGGAATTGTCTTTAACTTTTGTCATTTGTTCAAAATATAATTAAATTTGCATTCACTCACAATTCATAGCATTCTATACAGGTTGCCGGGCATAATTTCCAATTTGTCTATGTTGAACTTGATCATTTCAGTGTTTTTACACATTCATCGACATCTATGGACCACGTCACAAGTGTTTTTTAATCCATGATAGCTCATGCATGAATAGAAATCATCAGGCTTGTCGTTGGGATGGATTTCCAGCCCAATCCCAAGGAAAATTTCCATTGGGATCCCAATACATCCGAATCCCAATAGAAATCGTAATAGCCTGCTTTAGAGCTAAAAACGTACGCAATTTGACTCCAAGCTGCATCGGGCTTACCGCTTAGGCCTACCAAATGTGATACTTTTTTGAATTGACGAAGTCCACGGTCGTAGCCTAGGACTAGACTGTCTTAATTGTAATAGGGGCTTTAATTGATTTTAAACAAATATATCGTACTGGTGGCATCTGAATGTAGCATCTCGAATCGGATAAATTGAATAATTTGGAAATGATAATAATGTCAAGTTTACTTATAGCTAAATTTCGGAATTACTTAATTTCTTGATTTCTGATCGACATGTCATGTTTAGATGAGACTAATCGATTCAGTTGTAAAGCAAGCACGTGAGTGGCTGATCTACAAATCAATCGCAGAATATCAATTTGATGCGTTCAACAACAAATGAGCAACAACATCCACCCCCGTAACCGATATCAAATGGGGAAATTATATTGATGATGGAAGATGTCAAAATTGCTCTCCGTAATACATATAATACATTTCAAGGTGGAAGAAGAACATAATTTGAACTCCTAGACAAGGCTGGTAATGCATTTATCAATGAAATGACTCGCATCATCAACTTGTTCACTTATAAAACAGCATGGCAAAGTCTTTCAATGCTATCTTCTGCATGTATTCGTACCATTGATGCTACAGAAGCCTAATCTTAAATCAAAACCAAGAGACAATGCAAAATATTTATCCGCAAGATTAGAAAAAATGAAAAGGGTGATCTAGCATCAATATTATCTGAAGTAAACAAATGAAATTCAAAAAAGATTACACGTCAAATGGAATTTGAGAAACTGCAAGTAATGAAAAGCAATACTGCCATCTTATGTTGAAGGGCAATGTTTCCAAGCAATGAGGTATGTGAACGCTGATGATTCAGTAAATAGAGTACATAAGATGAACGCTGAGATAAAGACATGCTTACTCGAAAAACATCCTCGTTCTAAAGAAGTTGATGCAACAACAATATTACCAAGAACTGAAGATCATCTGAAGCAGTTATTTTTGAAGAAATTGATGTGAAAATGGTTCAGAGTGCAATAATGAAAGTTCATGGCTCCGGTGGATTCCGACACAAGTTGACGCAGATTCTGGCGAATTATATTATGTCCAGCTCTTCAATAATTCGTCAAAACAATTATGCCAAGCTATTGCTTGATATGGCGAAGAGATTATGTACTGAAACACATTGATCCTGAATATTTGAATGAATAACGTTTCCTTGTAGACTGATAGCCCTTGATAAGAATCCTGGAGTTTCGTCCAATAGGAATCGTGAAGTACTTCGACGGATTATTGGCAAAATGGTGACGTGGGTTTTGAAAAGGGATGTTCAAGAAGCAGCAGGCTCATTTCAAACTTGCACAGGGTTATATTCAGAATTGAAGCGCGATTCATTCAGCAAAAGAAATTTTCGATGATGTTGAAACGGAAACTATTTTATTGGTAGATCAAAAAATGCATTCAATTGCATCAATAGAAAAGCTGCCTTGCATAACATTCAGCAGATTTGCCCACCTTTCTATACTTACCAAATGAACACTTATCAAAAGTCTGCTAAGTTGTAATATCAATAGCTCAGATCATGAAGATAACTACATAACATCGGAAGAAGGCTGCACTCAAGGCGATCCTTGCTCAATGCCTTTCTATGCATTAGGAGTCACTCCCTCATTCATGAATTGTCTCAATTACCAGATAAATGCAAGCAGATCTGGTATGCGGATGACAGCTGTTTCTTAGGTAAGCTCGATAGAATTCATCAATGGTGGAAACTTTTATGTCAGCGAGGTCCTGCTTTTGGATACTTTCCGAATGAAACGAAGACTGTCCTCATTATAAAGAATCCAAACCATCTTTCCCAAGCAACTGATATTTTTGGAAAATATGGAATAAAAGTTACATTGGAAGGTGATAGGCACTTAGGTGCATTTATTGGAAATAATGATCACAAAGAAAATTTTGTTAAAGAGAGATCAAAAAATGGATTCAAGATGTAGAACATCTCACAATAATTGGAAATGAAGAACCACAAGCTGCTTTGTGCGGATTCACAAGAGGGTTGTGTCGTCGCTGGTCATTCATGCAGCGAACGATTCCGGACATAAAGGACCATTTTCAACCGCTTGAAGAAGTGATTAGAACAAAATTTATCCCTGCTATAACAGGGAGACCAATTAGTGACTTGGAGAGACGCATATTAGCCCTTCCTTTTCGTTATGGAGGTTTAGGAATTTCAAATCCAGTAATCACAGCCGATTCAGAATACGTGGCTTCAAAAAAAGCAACTGAAGATTTGACTTAAGTGATTATCAATCAAGATGGAACGCTCCGGAACTTTGATAAAGCTAAAGTGAAACACATCATGTCATCATTAAGAAATGAAAAAGAATCGAAATTCAAAAATGAGGTGATTGATATATCAAATTCAGTAGATGAGAAAATGAAACGGACCCTTGAATTTCTGAAAGAAAAGGGATCTAATTCTTGGATATCAGCCCTTCCTATAAAATCTCTTGGGTATTCATTGAACAAAAATGAATTTAGAGATGCAATACGATTGAGGTATAACTGGTCAATATCCAACATCCCATCTTACTGTGGTTGTGGAGAACGGAATGACACCAATCACTCACTAAATTGTAAATTAGGTGGATATGTCTCTCTACCTCACAATCTAGTTCGTGATGTTAATGCCGAATTCTTGAGTATTGTATGCAAAGATGTCACAACTGAACCAGAATTGATTCCCTTAGATAATGATTTATTTGTTCAATCAGGGATCACAGATGATCGAGCAAGACTGGACATCTCCGCTCGAGGAGTTTGGGGACATGTGATAAGTGCTTCTTTGACATTAGAGTGACCAATCCCCACTCTTCATCTTATTTCAAAAAGAATTTTCATGAAATAATAACACAGCATGAAACTGAAAAGAAGAGAAATTATGAACATCGTATTATTCAAGTTGAGAAAGCATCCTTTACCCCCATTGATTTTTACTACAACATCTGAATCAGGCACCCAAGCAAATGTTTTTTTGAAGCGAATGGCACATCTCATTGCGTTGAAATTCAATGACAGCTACGCAGATGTTCTTGGACACTTAAGAACAAAAATTTCTTTCGCTATAATGAAAAGCTGTCTGATAGGGGTTCACGGACATAGGGGGCGAAAAATGAAAGAAATTAATTTGTCGCAAGTACCGTTTAATTTGATTCCTTTTTAATCTACATGTATATATTGTTGAGCTGTTTTAGATGCATTTATTATTCCGTTGAATTAATTGTGTTAGTTAATGTATATAGTAATGTACTTTGTATATAATGTATATAGTAATGTATAATAATGTATAATGTATATAGTAATGTATAGTAATGTATCTAGTTTGCTTCTTTTTCTCTTCCATCAAGTCTATGTTACGAAAGTTCATTTTGTTGTACGGTCTTTGTATTATTTATTTACTTCTGAAAATAGTTTATAATTAGTCTTTTGAACAATAATATGTGATAGGCGTACTGTATGGCTATATTTTGCACCGAGACTGCCTTCACCCAAGAGCTTATAGGGGTCTACGTGTATAGCTAATATGCATGTATGACCTACAAACACACTTGGTATTTTAGACCTATATCGGAAATGCAGTGTTAATAAACAGCTCGCTACACGGGCTCACACGTACAGTAGGCAACAGGCAGTAGACAGTGGCTTATGCGGTTAAATAGGCTTGAATAGCTTACAATGTATAGCTCAATTACAGAAGCGGCGAAGCGCATGACAACGTTCAGGCGAATTGTATAAGCCTATACATACTACTACATAGCTGCTACCTTTTTTAGCAGCACTATTTTTAGCAACTAGGGAAGTTAAAGCCATAGAGTAAGGTTAAAGCCTATAATTTGTGTAGATCACAGTGATAGCTTTCAATGCTTGAATTCGAGAGAGCCAAGGTCAGACTGGAGACACAGCAAAATGAACTGCTCAGTACAACCCGAAAACATTTGTAACGTACTGACTAACGTCAACGATTACATGCATATTTTGTTGGGAGAGGGCTTATTGGGATTTATTGGGATTGGGGTGGATTTTTGGTGGCCCAATCCCAACACAATCCCCCAATTGGAATCCCAATCCCAACGGCAAGCTTGGAAATCATAGTTATCTGTCGTTGGGCATAAATTCGAATATATCCTCCTGCGCTGCGCGCCCTCAGATATCTTCCAATTTATGCCCTCGACAGAAAACTGTTATCCTATATTTTTGCCCTCTTCAATTATTCTCGATTAAGAAACTATGTTCTCGCCCGTCGGGCCCGTCCATAGACGTGTTGATCTCGGAAAATTCTTCGCACTTGCTGCGTAAATAATTGATAGTTTATTATCGAAGTCAGCATGTTGTCGGTTAATTAATTCAATACTCATGAAAGCCACTTGATTGACAATTTTATTTTGCTTAAGATGTTCTATTTCTGCATGATCTTTTCTTGTTGAAAGGTTTTAAATATCAAATCGCGTGGTAAGCCATAAAATCCTGTCTTTCTGTACGAAATAAGATTGACTGAATCGGAACACTGTCTTCAACTTCAATGGTGCGTGATTCTTCATATTATTTTAACGTCAAACTCTGCTACAATATTTGAGACGCAGAATGAAGTTGACATCACTTAGACGACGATTTTGACAAGTGTCTGATGGCTGAAGCCAAACTGAAGTTTAATGGGTCATTCGATAAGATTTTGATGATAAAAAAAATATTACATAAGGAAAGATTAAGGAACTAAAATGAAAAGATTAAAGAGAATAAGATGTCGCTTTTCTCCCTAAAGGTTAATTATACGACGATGACAGACTTAAAAGTCCATCAATATCTTGCTTAAGATTAATGCTCTTAGTTACAGAAAATTAACAAAATCTAATCATTTCTTCTTCAATTTGTTAACGATATTGGAGGGAAAGTGTCGGTTTAAGCTACGTAAACCTCTAATTGCTTGCGTGATAAAATATTCTCACTCAAAATTAAAGGTGTATTTCGGTCAAATTTTCAACCGTGTCTCAAAGGCTTCTTCATTGCATGACTTGCCAATCTTGCTAACTTTGCGCACTTCTGATGCCTCCATAGAAATTGACAACAATAAAACCTCCAGAATGGAAATTAAGCTTCATGCAATGCACAATAACGGCACATAAATCGCATTTTCACTTAGATGCACCTGCCAACGTCTGTATCATTGGGTTAGAATCAGTCACATGAGTAAATCGAAACTTTTAATTGGTTCTTCATGCCCCAACTTAGTTCCCTCGGATGTGCCGCGACCTTGAGTCAATTTCCATTCTAGCGAACTTCAGATAAACAGTTTATTTCTATGGATGCCTCAGTCAACCGTAATCATCAATTTTAGGACACGAGATAACGTCACAATCACAGAATTAAATATTTTCTTTATCTGCAACCGAAGCGCGCAGATGAATCTAATTCTGTGGTCACAACTGCCGATGATCTGATACGCCACTGTTAGCATGCTTGGTGACGAATCAGCTATACGTAAGAGCAACAACGCACGGGGGGATGAAATGAACATGAAGTAATGTATACTTCATTGACAGAAAGTCACTTGTTTCTGAACACATACAAAATCTACAAAATGACAGAATGCTGCAAATACAAGTGTTCTAACAAAGCGGACGAGACGATCGTAGGGACATTGACTTCTTCAGGTTTTCCGAAAGAAAAAATACTGAAAAGGTTAATGTGTAATAGCTGGAGAGGTCATTTTAAACTGACAAGGCATGTTCTGAACATTTCAAAGAAAATGACGCTATACATATTGCAAATTCATGCAACCTTTATTCCACTTGAGTAAAGAGACTTGAAACTGAAACGCAAATTGGTCACAACTTTCTCTCGCAAAAATATAAATGTTCTATAGAAGCTCTATAAGCTATATAAAAGTCGGACCAAATTAGAGATAGAACTATCAACCGAGTCGAACTTCAGATTTTCTTCCGATGAAATGGATTTGGAATTTGATCGTTTCTGTGTGATGTATGATTCTTTAGAAAGTGATTGAGCCAAGCTGCTCCAGTTGGTCTAGCAGATAAGTGGGAAAGTGACAGGACATCGTCGTAGTGGTTCAATACTTTAATATGCAGAGATAAAATTGGCTTCTGAAATTGACCGAAATACGCCTTGAAGTACTCCGTTTTGGTGGAAGAAACAATGGCATGCAAAATAAAGATGTTATTAAAGCAGAAACAGTGGTAAATCACACAGGTGTCATTGAAAACCGATGGAGACACTCATTATATTCCAATTTCCGAATTGATCTGTCGCGGCGTCTCCTCGATAAAATATATCAGCTGCTAATAATGCCTACATGAGTAAGGTGAGCAAGGTCTATTGCTAAAACATAGAGACCTGTCGCTTGGGGGTACAGCTTAGTGCTTTTACCTGTCTTAGTACTTATATACAATTGGGTATAGAATATAACATAAAAAGTTTAGAACAGTACTGGCATCTAATTGACACTTTTGGTCTTAGCATAAAACAAGAGATAAAATACAAGGACAATGTGTATAAACAAATCAAAGGAGTACCCATGGGCGCACATTTTACCCCGGCATTTGCAGTGATTTTCATGAGTCACATAGAACAATTGGCTATTGACAAAATTAAGCTTTTCTCCGTCGCTCTATATGAGATACATCGATGATGTCATCCTTGGTCCAATAGAGTATAATAGTGACTTACTGTCCCATGTAACTGATGTCTTTAATGCAGTAAACTCAAGCATAAAATTTACAATAGAAGCTCATAACCCAATGGACTTGTTACCCTTCTTAGATAGAAAAGTAAAAATAATTAATAATAAAGTTCAATATGCGTGGTACCACAAACCAGGCCATTCCGACATAACCTTAAGAATGGACTCTTTTGTGCCCTATCATGTTAAAAGTAGTTTCATTAGTAACCGCCTAAAAGATATAAGTAATCGGTGTAGCAATGGAGTGATGCAAAAAGAAAAAGTTAGCGAATTTAATGACATTCTAATTAAAAATGGCTACAGTAACAAGAATTTTCCCAAGAAAAGGAACAAGCATAGGAGTAGAAATAAAATTAAGAACCAAAATAATTGTTATTTTAAAGTTCCATTTATCAGCGATAAATGTAATAGAAAAATTAATAAAGCAGTTAAGAAGTTTGACTTACCTGTTACAGTTATTAATGAATGCGGTAGACAGACGGTAAACCAAATAAGGAAAAATAAAAATTTCTATAATACTTGTAGCTGTCAAATCTGTAAATGTTTACCTAAGTTTGAATGTAGTGATAAATACGTAGTATATAGGTACACTTGTAATAAATGTGGAGAATGCTACATTGGAAAGACTGTAAGGAAATTCTCCACTCGGCACGCAGAACATAGACGTGCAATTATTAATAAGTCTGCATCCAGCGCTCTCTATGAGCATAATAAAAATAAACATAATGATCTAGGTAGCATCGAGGATTTTCAGGTCGATTTCAGTGCTAAGCTGACGAACACTCGAGACACAACATTCACTGAAGCAAAAGCTATTACACACTTGAAGCCAACAATCAATAGAAGACATGAATTACCTTGCTACAGTCTGCTCTCTCACTTTGATCACGTCACATTCACCAAGCAACGCAATTCTTGATATCATTCACTCTATAAATCTTCACAGCGAGTTTGCAGACCGCCATTTGACCATCGACCGTTAAGAAGGCGCTGGACGCCGAAGGCCCGTCACGCTGTGCGACGTGTAACTTTATATCCTTTTATTTTCGACCAATAAATTAGATCCGAGTCAGAAACTCTCTTTACTTGCCTGTGAAATGGTTAGTACTTATAGTCAGGGTGGGTGTAGGTGTCTGATAAAGGAACCGGACGTTAGCTGGAGCCTTGTCGTTAGGCTGGCCCAAAAATGCACCGTGAACGACATGGGAGAATAACTGTTTTATAAATGTGCGAGTCATTTTCTGCATCCCATCATGTTCAGTGCTATATCACTACTATTGTAATGTTGTCACTGTCAAGTGCACATCGCTGGATGTTGTATCGCGCATTCGTAATGCATTGTTCTTCGATGAAGGCTATCCAATGAGAAGCGGTTCCTTAAATCAGTCTGGTTCTGTTGCGACCCAGCCAACAAAGCTGCAGCATTATTATTGCACCATTGAAGTAAAGATTATTCCGTAAATATTAGTCGTAATTTCATCTGTTTTTCAGGTTCTTGATAATATTTAGATAATTGAGAATCTTTCATGAATACCTGTTCATGTTCTGGCGGCTATGTGTAAGGGCGTGTGGCAGGTTTGTAATTAGGGCATTCGCTACTTTTATATACAGGCTATTTTTGATTATCGAGTTTAATCACATAGATCGTCCATAGCTCATTGAGAATCAAGTTACCTGCAACAAAATCAATATACCCATAATGGTAGGAAACCTAAAACGTCATTCCATGACATCTGAAAATCTCACATTTCTTCAAAAGGGTGCCCATCAAAAATAGGCAAATTCGACTGGAGTGATTATTATTCTCCATCGAAAATGGAAGAAAATGTGACTAGAATGATTATGATTGGTATATTTGATCATCTAACGAGCATGAAACCATCTCACCTGCATTTAGAAGAGAGAAGAATAGCTGTTTGTCATTATCACAGAGATAGATTCGTCTGTTGCTGTTACTCTAGAGGTGAGGCGATTCTATCTCAGCCATTGCATGCAATGGTAGTGAGGTGTGGAGAGAGAGTTGTCTCCCTTTGGCTTACGTGATTGGCCAAGCACGCGCAGCGTGTGAGGAAAGTCTTATTAGGGAACAAACGCTCTACCGTTTTCCCGTTGAAGTCTGAACGTCTGCCAAGTGACCAGAACTTGTCTTTGACTCAATGTTTCTCCGTGACAAATTCGTCAAATGGAAATATTATTCGGAAAATTATACGAGTATTCACCGAATACAATGCGTGTTATGTATAGGTCTATGTACTTTAGTGTAGTTGTATGAAGCATTTGCAATATATTTCGTGTCATGCTTTTAATGTGAAATTTCATGAACATTGATGATGTAACTCCCTTTTAATACTTATGAGCGTATTTAACCTTTGTGTGTCAGCATATTCCCTATTACAAAGGCAGTCGATAGGCTGTCTGGCATCAAGAACTTCATGCATCGCAACTGTAAGCAACATTAAAAGAAGAGCGAAATTCTCGTATTTTGATATTTTCGAATGGGAAATGTGATGGAAATTTTTCTTGAAAAACCCTCTATCTCGATCACAGGCTTTTGCAACTTGCGATCATCTCATCTCTAGTCACTAATTTATGAGACGATTTCATCGGTTTTTATTTCGCAGCTTCAGAAACAATTCGCGCGCGTAGTGTGATTCTGTCAGTGTGCGTCTAAATATACTCCCATGGGAAGATAGTTGTAGTCCATGCTACGCATACTCCACCGTAGTGCTTTCTACGTCACACCAAGCAATATCGATTTCTCCTATTCATCAGTTAGTACTTGTAGTATTCAAAGCATTTACGATTCAGTTTCTCGCCACGCTTCGGTCATTGGAGGAAATATCAACGACGAATTTGGCGATCAGGTTTATCAATAGTAGCCATTATCGAGTGGTATTTGACAAGAGAATTCACTGAAGAAATTGAACAGTATAAATGACATATTTTGGGTATAAATTCCACGAGTGTATTTGTTCATAAGATTAACTGTGCGGTTGCGGCAGTTTTCTGTATGGTCGGTTACAGCAAACACTAGAAACGCCGAAAGCTACAAACCCTCAAAATGCCGGTTGAGTCAATTTTTTTTACTCATGGCTTTTATGCTCTATTATTTTCAATAGCTTTACCTATTGACCTATTAGCGTAGCATGTAGTTTATATAAATTATTAGTCCAGCACATAGCATTATTGGTCCATCAGTGACATTTCACGTATTCATATATCGGAAATTATTCATCAAGCGGTGTCAGAGGGAACTATAAGAGGTATGAGTGAACATCTTGAAGTTCGTTGCCTCAGTCAGCATGACGTACGTCATACATTATGCCTGTGCATCCAGAGTAGAAAAAAAGTAGTGCATGAAAGCCTCAAGCTTAGCTACTTAGGATTTCAGCAAAATGTGATTGAAACATGAGTGAAATGTATTCATCGAGGTTATATTGAGACCATGTTGATGTTGCAACATATAATTACAGATGTACGGCGTGTTGCCATCGTTAACCAAGAGAAATTACACAATTTAAATGCGATGAGTCAAATTTGACTCATTCGGCCGTTCTTGGGATAAAGTTCTATATCTACGAGACTAATCTCGATGTCAAACTTTTTACGGCAAAATGTCGACAAACAAATTGTTTTAGTAAGCCACGAAATACTAGGGTTATAGGACTCATAATCACAGGATTAAATCACACTGAAATAAGAAATGAGTCAAAATTGACTCATCGGCAGCGCTTCTACAGTAGTGCTAAGAATTTGACGTAGCCGAGCATCAATGTATCTACATGTAAGTGTATATTTTCCTGTTAAGTGAAATCCTGCGGGCATTTACCGTGTACATTAATGAACATGCGAGCTATCGCAAGGCGGTTCCCACTATCAAGAATCGTCAGGAAGACAATTGTAATCCCGTCTTAATATTCTGACGTCAATGTCGTATTCTTCAGTCGCAGTTTTAAAAAATCTGAGAAATGATGCCTCGAACAAATTCATGTCATGTTGGCTACGACTTCAGATTATTTAAGCCTTCACGAAATGAAAATCCTTTTCATACAGGGTCTAACAACGTCCGCCTCAGGCGGTGTCTCACATTTCCTTATTCCTTTTCATCCTTTCCTACCCGGGTCTGATGCTTTTCTTGAGTCACGTTCTGCATTTAGGAAATTGTCATAGGACAAACTGTCGACAATGTGTAAGTCAAGTCTCATGGATGATGGACATGTTCATAATTTGGATTGTATATATCCTCTCTACAACGTCAATTGTAAAAAACGTGTCTTATTAAGTACGTTGATGATGTTTGTGTATCTTTCGGAATCAGAAAATTGAAGTCATGGGTTTCACACGATGATAAAACTTTGTCGTTATTCAGACACCCATTCTTCGCTTCACATAACTTGATCAGATTTCTATGGTAATAATTGTGCAGCGATCTCAATTCAAATTTAAATTTATTGATCGGTTGGAACAAGGTCAACGTTTACCGCTTATTTTAGTTAATTCATTTCAACCCACCATGCCGCATTTGACTCACTTACACCGTCAAGTTATCGTCATCTTCAAAAGTGAACATCCTGCGTGTGGACTTGGGCTACGTGCTAAGGTTCTTCCAAAATTTTCTCTGAAATTACGAGTTCGCGCTGATAGTAATTTTGAAAAGACTGTTTGATTAAAGCATGCAAAAATTGACATTCAAATCATATTAAACACAGTGTAGTAATGGTAAACCGAAATAAGAATGATACAAATGACGAAAAGTGTAGATTTTAAAAAATATGATTTTCGGTTTGGTCAACTTTAGATTTTGAAAGTAGGTGCACTGTGCATTTTTTCGAATTGCACAGGAGATTTACAATATTGTAACACAGCATTCGGTTCGAATCTAAATATAGTAAGTCAATCAACTGCATCTCCGGGTGACTGCAAACATGGACCATTCTTCGATCTTTCTGAGAGACCATCCAGTTATCGCAGTGCACGGTGCTTGTTGTGTACATTAATTTATAACTTACTACTGCTAAAATTTTAAGAAGTAGGATCGAGTAAACGCCTAATATCATTTAGCTCACAGAATTAAAGTGCTCATTCAATCGCACAGACAATCTAATCATCTGATTTAGTCAATCAGAAGATCGATCATCCAGGAAAGTCATTATGAAATCAGTTTGAAGAATTGCCCTGCAAAAGTGATGTTTAGTTCTCTTCGCAATGCGTTCTGGATGATTATTGTGATCAGCAATTTTTGCCTGATGAGGAAACTTGAAACAAAAAGTCAAAATGGTTTGCACTAATCGGATGTGACTAATGACAACAAATTATGAATGTGCATGTGGCAAATAATTCAAATGATTTCACAAGTAAGCATAGAAATTTATAGCAATGAAACCTCTAGAATGGAAGTTGATCTTCATACAAAAAACTACAGTGAGACAAAGATCGCACGCATTTTCACTTAGAAACACTTGTCAACGGCTGTATCATTGGGTTAGAATCAGTCACATGTGCAGTCACATAAGCCATTCATTGGTCATTCATGCCCCAACTTAGCTCCCCGGGATGTGCTGCGACCTTGAGTCAATTTCCATTCTAGTCAACCAGGCCCGTCGCCAGCGGGGGGGGGGGCAAGGGGGGCGCCGCCCCACCTGTTAAAAATTTCGCCCCTCCTGTTAAATAATGTTCACACGTGTCTACTTTTAGTTGATGGCAATGGTCATACAAGAAAAGCCTAATAGCATAATTCCATTGCATTGTGAATGGAGTTTTTGACTGAAGATAACTATTGACTCATTCAGCGTGAACATTTCCCACCTGTTACTCATTGCGAATAATTTATGACTTCATCACTTCAGTCCTTCACCACTGTTTTGTGTCTCTCTGCTCATTAGTTTCTATTTAAGTTATTAGTTTCTAGGAATTTCCCTCTTGATTAATTCCTCTGCTGCTCGTCTTTGTGTTATTTCGTGAACTTAACCTCTACGACTGATCTACTCTTTCCTAGAAGAAAATGCAGTTAAGTTCGGCTAAATTTGTTGATTTTGAAGTAGATGATTTGTGGAGAGGAAAGAATAGAAGTACCGCCAAATCCACATTCATAGGATCCGACTGCAGTTTTCCGGGGACATAATCAAAGGAGTGTTTGTCAATTAAATAAAAGGAGATATCCGGTAACGTAAGATTTTATTTTCTTCTTTTGTCGTTTCAAATTCAAAGTCATCTGACAGAAAGTGTTTAGCACAGACTTTCATCCTGTCAGTTACTTCATTAACACTTTTGAGATCAACGCGTTGTATAGAAACCATTTATTTCGTTGACTATATTCTTCTCATATGGAAAACTGAATAATAACACCTTTTCGCTTCCATCGCTTCTTCTACCCACTTTTGCAACCTCCAACGCAATATTTGTATGGCATGGTACAAAATAATAGTTATACACGAAATGAATTGACAGTCCAGTTAAAATTAAGTTCACGTGAACACAACATGGTAGCATCGAGGAATGTAAGACGATGAATGAAGACAGTGGATTTATCAGGTTATCACTCCTTCGGCATTGAGTGAGTCATTCACTCGATGCAGGCGAAGCCATTCGCATCAATAGAGTAAATAACTGCACCATGATCATTGGTTTTTTCTCACACAATGCATACATGCACACAAGGCAAATCCACTTTTCAATCTCGCATCCAGAAAGCAATTTGTTACTCTACTGACAATGCATCGGCCTGCGCTCAACAAAATCGAATTACACGCACACGCTTACGTCTTTATTGACAATATCTGTGTCTTGTGTTCCCCCGTAACCGGTGACTTTTGTTTTATATTCAGAGGTGATAATTGAATAGTCGGAAATGCCACATCGCAATTCAAAAGATGAGGTGCATAAAAAATCTATCCTTTTAACATCATGGCTTCTAAAACCTCGAAGTTCACTCACGCAACATCTTCAGCTGATACCCCTACTACCTCGCAACTGCAGATCCAATCATCCGCAACTGCGATCCAATCCTCCACAACTGCGATCCAATCATCCACAACTGCGATCCAATCATCCACAACTGCGATCCAATCATCCACAACTGCGATGCAGTCATCAGCAATTAAAGTCCCTACACAATGCAACTGCGATTCCTAGTGTTTTGCATTCATTACCGAAAGACATATTTGGCGCTGAACTAAAGCAACCTCGACTTAAGTCATATCCAAGAGACAAGGACAACCGCTGCTTTCGATCAGTGGTTTGACCAATTCCCTTGGCTGGAATATTCCGTCGAAAGAGATGCAGCGTACTGTCATCCCTGCAGGATATACGCTACCAGAAGTTCAAAGGAATTTGAGTCGGTCTTCATCAAGGCAGGTTACAGAGCATGGAAAACCGCTCTTGGAGACAAAAGAAAGGGATTTGTTCAGCATGCTGAAACTACGACGCACAGAAATTCAACCATTGCTTGGAATGAGCAGAAAAACAGAGAGGACAGCAGAACATCGATATCTTACCTCTTACTCCGACATTCTAGAAAAGAGGAGATATTATGTCCAGTCCTTGATTGAGATAGTACAAGTCAACTGCGTTTTAAGTAACAAAGATGGGCTGGACATTTTTTGTTACTGTGGTGGGACCCCAAAAAAATTTGATGGTCAGCTCAATATCTGTATTTGCCGGAGTACTTTCACAATACGACGTACTGCTTTCTCAAGGGCCTGACAAAAAAGACTCTGTATGTACTCGGGCAAATACGGATATTGAGTTGACCATCAAAAGATTTTGGGCTCCTACCACAGTAGCAAAAAAAGCAAGTAGGCGTCTTCGCGATTGATGAAAAATCAAAGCCTCCTCAGGGAACACACTCATTTTTTTGATTCTTACATTGATGATGCAAATCGCTGTTCGTAAAATTCAATTACATAATTTAGCTCCTTCCTGTATGGAAGAAGCTTCATAAAATCATGATTGATAAAATTTAATACAAAAGTAAATCAAGGGAAATGATGATATCACTGTTACATAACTTGTGCTTTTAGTCTAAGAAATGAGAAAAAATTCATGTTCTTGATGGAGCATGTGGTCCAAGGCAATTGCGCAAATATGATGTATGTGTCGACATTTCTTATTCGTTGCAATCATGATGCTGATGACGTATCATCAATTAGTGACATCAGTATCAAAGATGGAATGAATATTTATTGCAAAATGAGCATTTATCTAACATGCTATCAATCATCTTTGTAATCGGACTGAGTCAATTTCAATTAATCTTTGATCAATCGATGAGTGGTTTGACCTTAATTTTGTCCTGAAAATTTTCATTGTTCCCCCGGGACTGCCCTTTTCTCGAAATATCTTTCAAAAAGTGCTGGATATTTCATTCTCAGGTCATATGAGGTCATGAAAGCAGAATCCTGTAGCCGTCATAATGTTTTGTTGTTTTTTGCAAAGAGCGCCCAATGATATTTCGTAATCAACAAGCATGTGAACAGTTTCGAGCATGCGAAATCCGTATCACGCAGTAGATAGATTCGAACATGTGCTCGAATTGCTCATTGTTGTTACAGCAGTTGACCATAAATCTCACTGATGATGCGTAATTTGCAAGGAACATTCCTTCATTATTTGATTTGCAGCGCTTAATTACAATAGCTTTAATCATAGCTATTCATAATGAAGATTAGATATCTTTGACGTTTCAAGGCCTAGTCATCAGTCAAAGATTGATTTTTGGCAAGATACCTGGCAAGTTGGTTGTTTATCATTTCTTAATATATACAACCACGCGAGACATATTCCGTCTGCTGGGTCTCATCAGTCGAGGGTAGATTCGAACCAGTGACGTTGGGAGCTAGATGACGTGCAAGCATACCCTCTAACCGCAAGGCCGGCAGACCATCTGTTGAGAGCGTGAATTAGCCAGGAAGACACTGCTTTAAGGCAGGCACTTGGGGGACGGATTGCATTCTGCGAACACTTAATGCTGCATCCGAGATTGAGGCGTTTCACACAGGCGTTACTCATTACATGTTTTTTTTACAAGTAACCTGGAAATTGACAAATCTATCAGATTTCAACAGATGTTCCCATCACGAGACATGTTTTGGCCTGCACAGATTAAATGATTGAGTTGAAAACTTGGCAAATTATCATGACTTTCATGATTTTCTTGGGGTCAGGATTATCTGTATAGACAGCAAGACAACTTAAGATTCATGCTCATTGAAGTACAATAATTTTGTCTCGGAAGCTATTGGTAACGTTGTAGAAACTGCATCGGTGCGTTTGTGAATCTTTAAAAATGCTCAATCCGCATCCAATCTGCAGGTTTAATTGTTGATTCAGCTAATTATTTTCAAAGTTGGTAACTGACTTACTGGTCCTTGCGCTTGGATCTAATATTGTATTACGACGATTTCCGTATTATATATAAATTGGCTCTAATGTTATAATATCTTTCGATGCCATTAGAAATTATTCGCAGGTGTTCTCATTGGACAGCATAGCTGGTTTGTATAAATGGAAGTAAAATTATTCGCTATTGACCCATCTTTTATTTTGACTCGATGCCTCTACTGTCGCGGAACAATTCAAATGAAGCATCAAGATTTTATCATGTCATTCAATTAAAAAGTATCAGCTCTCTATGAATATTATTTCATAGGCAAAGTCGACAAACGTTTGGCCAGAATGCTCCTGTAACAACTCATTGCCGGTTTTTTGTCAGCCACTTCGACTTTTTAAGAAATATGAGATTTTCAGATGTCATGGAATGACGCTTTCGGTTTCCCACAGTTATCGGAAATTGATTTTGTCGCAATATGGTTATATCATAAGCGCATTGAAGTGATTACATGGCAAGTGATATTATCAGCTCAACAAATTAAAATGAAAATGATACAATCCACTGATTTTCAGCTCATGAAAATTGGCACTCTCCTTAGCTCAGCAGTTAGGGCGTGCGCGCACTAGGCGGCCAGGTCGCTGCGGGCAACAAGAATGCTTAGTCATCGTGGCGGAGATTGGAGGTCGTCTCCTTGCGCGCGCACTTTCCCGACGCGACCAATTGGTCGTGGCGGCCATCAATATTTGCAGCGACGCACAGGCGACCAGTAAAATACTTTTTTACATGGTCGCCGCGACCTGCCTGATTAGTGCCTACACCCTTATGTGTAGGAACGATGGATGGAAGTTACGTTCCAATCACAGATGAGATTCAAAGGACTTCTACAAGCCTGACGTTGCAAACCTAGTTTCAATAACCAAACTGATTGATTTAACGATTAATACTGAATGAAAGCTGACAGTAGGAGAAGCAATGAGAACAAATTGATTAGGTTATGATATTCGAAAATCATTCACCCGCTCAATTGCTTAATATATGATAGTTGCTTTTATACGTTATTGTTAAGTCGAGCAACTCCTTCCTACTTATAGTTTAAGTTACAAAGAAAATGCTCTAATGAATGACTTGATAAAAACTTAGCTTATTTATTCAATTGTTCGATTTTTTATTGAATTCAAATGTCATAATTCAATTATTCAACTGTTACCCAAATTATATCCATCCTGGACATGTATTTATATTTTCGATGTCTCCCTTATTCAGTCATGCCCTTTCATGGAGCATTTTTCAATCCTTAGGTGTGATTCATTATCACGTTCACTCAAGACGTGACAACGAAAAATGACCTTCGAATCAAGTAATGTGATTGCTGACGTCAAGCAAATTCATTCAAAGGCTATATATGGACATATGAGATCACCTAACAATTGCAGCAGAGCTTGATGGATTCTGTCCATCTCAGATCACTTCTGCCTATCACTGCACGCTGTAGTTAAACACCATCAAAGCACGGTGATGGTAGATATAATCCTCAGTCATTTTAGTTATTTAAAATGGGATACGGAGAAAATGATCAATAAGCATTTTATTTGAAAATGTGGACCTGCAATGAAAATAAAAATTGTTAACTAGAAAAAGAATCAACAGAGTGAATGCGGAATACCCACTTTTTGCAAATTGGCATCCGCAGTAGGAATCTAAAAGGTCAAATTTCTCTAGTTATTTTTTTCCAATAAATAGAGTTAATCGATCATTGCATTTGAAGGAACTGTATTGTAAAGCAAAGTACAATCTTCTGCGACTTGGTTTCATAGCAAAAGAAACCCACTGAGTGTAAATAGTGGTACAAGCACAGCATTAGGCCTCAGCCACACTGCGAGCTTTTCCAAGCGTTTCCGAGCAAAGCGTTTTGCAGCAAATGTAAAGTGATCATTGGAGCAGTTGTAGACTGCCACACAGCGAGGAAAGCAAACCAGAGCGATTGATAGCTTGCGGAGATACGTTTGCTCGAGACGCTCGGGATGCTCGTGTTTTCAGTGTGGCTGAGGCCTTAGACAAGTCGTCTCTTCTTCTGTTTGACTAGAAAGGAAGACTTGGAACATGTAACGTAAATGAAATGGCACAATCTGCTGGCATAATACCATAGCAATCGAACAATGAGCAGCAGTTCAACCACGGAATTAGATTGTTTAATCGTATCACTTTGCTAGAAGTACAAACTGATTCAAACAGATGGCACATGCAGGAACTTATTAAGTGGGCAAAAAGAAAGTTTTAATACCTTACCGAGATACGAAAATCAGTCGTGCGTCGCTTGCGGATTGCTCTGAATTCCTTCAAAATGTTCCGATCCCCACGACTACTTCAGATTCGAAGAATTCAGATCATTGCGCAAAAGTTTTCTCGATAATGTTAGGTCCTCCAATCATTTTAAAGAAGTTAGCAGGCGCATGAAAAGACGTTCACAAACTTCTCTGTAGAACTTAACATCGTCTGTGTCTCTTTGCTGCGTGATCCGGTTGATAACAGTCACTGAAATTTTGCACAATTTGGCGTGTTTAATGTTGAACTGGCTGCTCATTGTTCGATTGCTGTGGTATTATGTCAGCAGATTGTGCCATTTCATTAACGTCGCATGTTCCAATGCTTCCCTTCTAGTCAAAAGGAAGAAGAGACGACCTGTCTTATTGTGAGTTCAACATTAAACACGCCACGTTGTGCGAAGTTTCAGTGACTGCTATCAACCGGATCATATACCAAGGCCTGCTTTTCACTGGCAGTTCATGTGCTGTGCTGTTCATGACCTCGTTTATCGAAATTTCTTGACACAGAACATGACGTCAGTGCTGCAGTGGTAGTTCAGGTGCAGTTCATCGACTAGAACGAAGTATATTTCTTTGCAACCTGCTGCAATGACAGGGTCATCTGATTTGTTCATTTTCTCTCATTTTTCGTTTCATGATTCACTTTGGCTGGGTGCAGTAGCTGACTTCCTGTCTTGCTGTTCGCTTGCGAATTAGGTTTGCACATGCAGTTATGTTCCATAGCTATGTCATGCTGCGTTTCAATCACGTGACGGGTGTGTCACTCGTCTGCTGCAACTGCAGCGACTGCCAGTGTAAAGAAGGCTTAAAGAGACGCAGACGATGTCAAGGTCCACAAAGAAGTTTGTGAACGTTTTTTCGTGCGCCTGTTATGTTTTTTCATAATTATCGGAAGGACCAACATTATCGAGAAAACTTGGGTGCAATTATCTGAATTCCTCGAATCTGAAAGAATCGTGGCGATCGGAGCATTTTGAAGGAATTGACAGCAATCCGCAACCAGCGCACGACCATTTTTCCTATCTCTGTAAGGCATCAAAAAATGTTTTTTTGCCCACTTAGTACGTTCCTACATGTGCCATCGTTTTGTATCAGTTTCCATTTCTAGCAAAGTGACATGCTTAAACAATAAAATTCTGTGAGTACAAGTGATTGAGTGATATAGAGAATTATTCCAGACATTACAACTGATGGACATTGTTTGATGTCGCTTATATGCGTTGATTCTTTCGAGTCCAAAAAAAGTAAGTTTTCTGGGATAATTCTCATTATATCTGACTCGATGGCTTTCCCTTCGGTGAATTGAGTGGTGGACATCAAATATTTGCAATAGCACGTCCCTTTAAAAAGCAATTGCTATTGCAAGATAACAGCAATATTTCAACATTCATGCCAATGTTTTGCACTTGAAAATGTTGGAAATTGAAAAACTGAATCAGATTGGAAAATAATCCCTCAAGTTTTGGATAGAAAAAAAATTACAACTAGCCCCGTTACATACATTCATCATTGTTCACAGGGAAGGAACACTACAAGACTCTAACGTGTAGGTTTCCTACTCCTCGGTTTATTTTTTCTTTCCCCAAGTTTGAGGGTTGGGACAACATTCGAATTTACCGTGATAGATAGTTCATGAAAGGAGAAGACACATCATGTTTGGCAATGCAATGCCTATAGGACGAATATATTCCAATCTAATGCCTGGCTCTTAAAAAACCTTCACTTGTTTAGCCTATGCCAAAACTGGATGCTTTATATTTAGTTGTTACTTTACCCCCCTCATCGGATGTTCTAATCATGTTTCGCAAACTAAGCTAAATGTGGTCGAAGTGAAGATAAGTAATTATACATAGAATATTGCGGGATAGCAAGAATGTAGAAGGTTGTGAGATTTGTTCAAATTTTGAATTTTTCGTTAACTTTATTTTTCCACCATCTTTGGATCCACGTAGCTCTGTTCTACGTGACAGTAAACCATTGAAATTTATGCGAGAATTCTATTATACCTCTCTAATATCGCATCGGACGTTTGGTTGAGCAAAGAAGATACAAAAAAATTACAGCTGTTGAAAATCCAAATGTTTGAAATATCAAATTTTTGAAAATATAACTCTGATCCCGATAACTCAAAAATTTTGAAGATAATATTTTTAGTTACAAATTACTCAGAAAGTTGGCTGAATCATAGTGGAGTGACAGCTGAAACGTGACTGTTGGGATAAAAGATTGAAGAAAACATTTCCTATTTGATTAACTACATCTGCAGTACATGTAGTTGCTTGATCAGAATCATTATCCTACACAAATATGTACATGTAGTATAATAATTTCTGCACTCATTCGTCTTTTGTTTGCTAGAGTCTACACATTGTCTGCTCACTATTTGGTGGGTTGATGGTGAGATGCAAAATGTCAAATGTTGAAGTATTCCTTGACATACCATTAATTCATGTTTCTTGCTTACAAGTTTCACGTCATCCACATGAGCACATGCCTTTTTATGGAACCTGAGATAGACATGTATTGGAGAATTTGGGATCCCTGTCTAGCAGTTAGAAAAATCTCATGTCAATTGCTAGCTCAGAAAAAAGTCACAGTCGCTTGAAGTTGATTTTCCATTTCTTAAAACTTACATTATAAGTGAGAACAGTGTAAATTATATATCACAATTTTTGTGTTCAATTTTATTGATTCTAATGGTTGTTCGTGATCACTGTGATTCAGAAAACTATTTAATCAAAAATTTCAAAATATTTGTATGTTTCAAAACTTCGAAATGTTTCTGAAAAAGCATCAGATGTTGACATTTAAGTCAAATAATAGTAAATAGGGTGCGGCGATATTTTACTTTCCCCAACGATCGATTTAATTTCGATTTTTCAGAAAAATTTCAATTTTTTGTAAACCAAAAAAGAAATCATTTCAAAACAGTCTGAGCTTTATTTTCTAATAACGTGTAAGTGGGCGATACATGTATGACAAACGTCTCAAAATATCGGCCAATACTGTCATATGAAAGCATATTGTGAAGTCTAATTAGAAAAACGCATTACCCCCTACTTATTCAAAAGTTTACTGTTGCGTCTGATTTTGATCAGTTGGCGTGCGCGCAAGCCACTCAAATTTGCACGACTGAGTGTTATGGTATTGACCGGTTACACTTCCTAGTCTTTCCGAAGCCGTGTTTGTTGCTGGAATACACAAGAAGTTGTCGGGCAATCCTGGTCAAATTTGGAAGATTCTGCATGTTGGATTCTTTCCCAGAAGGCAAAGAAACGTCAAATTTTTTGTGAGTCGGGTGCAGACAGTATTTGTTTGCTCCACCAATTCGACATATCGCTTCCACTCCATCATAGCTCGGTCTTTGATGTCTTTGCTATCTGATTCCACCGGAGATCGTAATTTTCATCTGCGAACCACAAGGAGAACACGTTGTCGTTTGTTCGTTCTCATCAGACTTTTCTTGACTCACTCCTGCAGTAATCACCTTCTCTTCTGTGTGAGATTCTTTCTGCATGAAGCCGACAATACGCGCGACGATAATGTTCTTCGCAACATCAACTTGTGTGGAAGAGAGAATACGTAGAAATCGTGGATCGATCGCAGAAGCGACCAACAGAATTGGTTGTTCATTACCAGGTGTCACTTGTTCAATTCTGGATTTCATCGAGTTCAATATTGTGACTTTAAATGAAGTCAAGGCGGTGGGGACGTTCGATAGATCCAATGAGTTCAGTCAGGCGTTGACAGTAGAGGCAGGATAAGATTGATCGAAGGAGACAGTTCACAACACTAGTCACGAGTAACTTCCTCGAATGGTGCCAACAATGATGTCAAGGTTTTCGAGTAAAGTAATTCCTAATCACTGTTTTGGAGATATCGGTGGAGGATTGCGTGAATTCCGAATTTCGAGCAATGAGCAATTGATTTCTTGACGATTTTCTATCATCACTGGACCAAGTATAGAAAGAAAGGATGTGTTTCCATCGTGTTGGAACATCTTGCGGAATTATTTGAACCGATTTTCCAGATGCTTGCTGCAGAAATTTTATTTAGAAGGTCGAACTCCAGGATTACTACGAGGGAAGAAGCCAGCTATCGCTCGACAAGATTTCCGAAGATCATTAGCTGCCTCACAGGCTTTGAGGGCGTCTTCAAATACAACTCAATTGTAGTTTGTCGTGAGCCATGCAAGGCATCCAAGGAATTCCCAGACAATTCAATACCTCGTCGAAACATATTGCCAGCGTTGTCGGTCACTCCAGCTTCGTATATCTGATCATTAACATCGATGGACATTTCTTCCATTAATCCACGCAGACACTGTGATATCGTTTCTCCAGTATGGTCTCTATCCGACGAATTGAAAGGTTCAACTCCGATGCAATAGGAATGTAGCCGTTAGTCGGCGTCAATGGAAGATGCAGTCACTTCTAAGAAACTCTCATGTTTATTTTTTTTATTCTTGTTTATTTGGGCGTCGTAGAAATCGAGAGTTATTGCGTATGACGGGAAATCGTTCTGCATTTTCACATCGATTTCTCGTTCCAACGTCGGAAGCACAGTGCGCCGCATTTTGGTCTCACTAGGAATGTCATATCTGTCGTTCAAGCATTCGACAAACTTGCGAAAATGTTCATTTTCGACGAAACGAATAGATAGATATCCCGAAATTGACTACAGCATAGCCCTCTCGATCAAAGGCGATCATGATAACAATTTCTAACTTTAAACCAATCAGCGTCCCAACGAGTTTCGTCACCTGCTGCTCACCCTAAATCAACTATTTTTAGCTTCCCTAAGAAATAGTGCACGGAGTCAAGGACAATGCCAACGCCGCTGACTCGTAGCTTCAACCACAGAATTAGCTTCAACCGTTGGTTAACTGACATCACAGACAAGTCACACAATAAACTGTCTGAGCCGATTAGCCGATAGCAGTAGCAGTCTAGCACAGCAACTTGTTTGATGATCAAGTAACCATCCTACATGTAGCTAGCTGGGAGGAATCACAGATAATTTCAATTAAGAAATCATTCTCGTGTACATGAAATGAATTGGGTTTGACCACTTCCCCTACCTGTATTGACCTGAATTGGGAAATGTAACATCTATTTATCAAAACGAAAAAATCGAACTGAAAACCGCGATCTCGTTTGATCACCGATCGATTTTCGATTTTTCAATTCCGATCGATTTAAATCGCCGCACCCTAGTAATGACCCCACACGGTTCAGGAAAATAATTTTGTTCATCACATCAAAAGATTCAAGTATTTACTTGAAGCAAATATATGCATTTGTCTAGTGCTATTTATTCGTAAAAATATTTACCGACTGATAGTTAAAAGGTATTTTCGGTGGTAAGTCGTCTGCCGTTGTCGGATAGAACTGTCGGTTCGCCGTCGCTCGTGCTCGCCGAAGTCTTAGATGGCAGCCTGGTGAGGAGACATGTTGTTCGGTAGTGTGTTCTTGCAATCTGAATATCAGGACTTTTCGTAGTGAACTATCTGACGCTTATCCTTGATGGTTTCGCCCTAGTGACAAAAAGCTATACCTATGTCAACTAAAAAAGTGTCTCAATTGCTTGGTGTCAATCAAAACTTGAAATGATATGGCGGACTGCGATCCGATACATCCCAATTTTTCCAGCATTTTGCTTTTGGCCATTATGATTAAATCAATGATTTTTTACCAAATGCAAAGTATTTGAGTTAGCACTAGATATTTTTCAGAGCACCCCAAAAAATTGCAGACAATAAGAAAATATGTGAGGCCCACCCAAAAATGCTTGAAATACCTAAAAAAGTTTAAAAATGTTAA
>CAJQUW010006225.1:0-57796 GCA_907163375.1 Prostheceraeus crozeri
AGGTTTAGTCTACAATTATACGAAAGAATTGTGTTTATGTACTGTCATTCAAACCGGTAGTTCATATTTAAAAAAAAAAATGTAAATGAAATTTTGTTTTTAATAAACACGGTTTGTTTTTTATAAGTTAAGGTCTACATTGAAAATTTAATAACAAAAATTCCGGACCAAGCCAGGCTGGCTTCATTATCCGTGTTTTTAATAAGCGGCGTCTACATTTTATAATATACACCCATCAAATGCCTAAGGATCATAAAAGTACATGTCAGAAAGGAGTGACCAATAAATTATCTTTTAGAAAGATCTCACATGAGCGTTATTTACTTTTCAATCAACAAATAAATTGAACAACTTACTTTTTTGAAATTCGGTTCAGACGGAGGATTTTCTTTTAATTCTTCTTCTGTGTATTCATTATTCAGATAATATCCAACACGAATGAATTCTCTTTCACGATAATAGCATTTGATAAGGACTACAGTGACGCCAACCACATCATCTACAGGAATTTGCGTTGCCTTAGGTGGTTCAGCTTCGAATACAAACTGATGTCGTCCAACCGGGACTGGTCCAACTAGAATGGCATCGAGCGTCTGATCCAAGTCCTGTTGATAAGCACTGCTAACATATATTAACTTCCACTCCAAATCTGAAACGAATTATAAAAGCATACTTGCTATCTACCAAGGTAATTAATGGATTAAGTTGAGTAGAAATTGCCGGTTCACATAACAGATTCAGTTGAATTGGCAAATCATCGGGCTGAGGTGTTATTTCGTAAATAGGCGCGCGGACAAATCGCTATTAATGAGCGGTTACTGCATGAAATCAAGTCTGATCTTTCATTATATCAATAGGACAATGCCACGGAAAAGCGGACATAGACGACAGAAATTGTATTTAGTCCCAGATGTCGCACTGTTTTTCATACTCCCAGACACATCAAGCATCTAATGATTCCTGTCTTATACAATTGTTTTCATGGGTTTTCGCAGTATTCGGTAAAAATACAATTTTCTTCAGAAGAATACCGAATATTATGGCCACCGAATATCGACTTTTAAGTGCTTCTGTGTCGATAATGCATGCTTCTATCTATTGCACAGTTTCAATAAAATTTCACTTGGACGATTGCAGTTCTGTTAATAAAGGATTCACCGGGAATATGTTGTAAATGAACTATTTCAGATGGTGGATAAATCTGTCCCGTGCGACATGTTTTTGCGATGTCACGTACGACATGGTGAACTTTGACCTATAGAAACAGCACAAGATGTGATATGAGAATTCCCATTATGGTTTTATTTTGTCATTTATATGAGAAATATCTATCCGTAATATAGTTCTGATAACTAAATCAAATCACAGAATGTTGATGAAAAGTAAAATGAAAATAACGCTATGTCCACATTTTGTCCCGTGCGACATGGAACAAATGGCCAAATATCTCTGATAATAAAAGCAACATTATCCAACGGCTGTTACATGCCATTAAGCCATGCACTCAAATACAATAAAGATGAGTTAAGCTTAATTTTCTAGTAATTACCTACTCGCCAATGGTAAAAAAAGTAGCATGAATGTTCCGTGTGATGCGGCATGGAATTGCCCAATAATTAATTCTTGTTAATAGCATGTCTGCACACTGCATGTGGTCAATTATCGACTGTCTGTTTAAAGCAAAATTGCTAGGGGAGCACAGAACATTGGTTCGACCGAGTATTGAACATTTTAGAAGTTCAATCGAACGATGAGCCTTCATTATGTCCATACAAATCCATGTTCATGGTCATCAGATAGAGGTTAACATAAACCTTTCATTAGAATAATTATATTCAATACAAGCGTCTTGATTCTTTTCTATCTAGCTGTCTATTATTCTGCCGAAACTTCACTTAATGCGCTAGTAGCACATCTCAAACCCCCCTCCCATTTATGAACGTCTGTGAGCATAAATAGCGAGTCGTGTCGATCTTGAGAAATGTGAACTAGGCATACTAATGATTCCTGATGTTGGATGAAATAGAAACCACTCAGATCTGCTCCCTTTTTTACAACTGTGGATACAACTCAATATGCATTTAATTTTTCTATTTGCATTGTGCTACTAATTTAGATTAGTCATTGTGCTACTAATTTAGATTACCATGACCACTGCATCATTAACTGTTGTAGGTTACGCGGTAGGCAGTGCTGCCAACGGCTCAAATGCAAAATAAATGCGCAGGCCAATAATTTTTACGCAGTTTACTTGACATCGAGAATAAAAGGATATTTACATGGACTGATCTATGTATTTCATTTTTACTTGTCTGATATAAGTCGGGCTTTTATGATTTTACATTAACATTAAAAAAAAGATCGACTGCTCCTAAACACAACTCTCTCGACGCGCATTTTCTTTCTTCCTTTTCGGATTTCAGTTTGCCTTATATGAAGCTGCTGCAATCAAATCCTGAAAATAAATAGGGTCCATGAAGAGAATCCACATGTATTTGAAGTGACCCTCATGTACCCACTCAAAAACAACACATGAATCAATTGACATTTCCTGCAATCGATACCACTTATTTGTGAGCAATTGCGAAAGTTCACTAAACATGCGCTCAACGGCGGCGTTGACACACAAATTAAGTCACAGCCCCACAGGCGATCCGGGCGCAATGTCGGATATTTCGCGTCGTTTGTACTGCTGCTGTCCTTGATATCACTTACATCCAACCAATACTGCAGACCTTCCTTTCTATGATGCGACGTCTATTTGGGAAACCGAAACATCAACAGAGTAAGACTTCCATTTTGCTCAAGTTTGCTGATATCAGCATCAGTCCGCCCATTGCACGACCGATTGATGAAACAGCTTCAAATGACTCTTTTAGATTAGAATTTGAAATCACGCAAAATATTATTGGACATAGGTAGCATCTTTTGAAAATGCATGGTCAACTTAAGATAAAAAGAGCGCAGACGAACAAAACAGGATTCTTTCTCCTCAGCATTAGAACCATTTAAAATTTTCTTGAATCCTTCACCGATAAAGATCTCACTATTAGGAAGCCATAGTTTTGGTTCCAATGATATAGTTGTCTAATTGCATGAAGATTTCTGAATGTGATCTGAAAGCAATAACTTTGAAAGTAAGTCACGATAGTTCACGGTTGTCTTTGTAGAGATTTTGAACTTTTCAGGTAGTACTGCTTCTCGAACTTTTCCAAATCCGGCAAAACTGCTTTCAGGAAATTGTCAATCCTCAAGAACATCACGCCTTTGGATATATGATATTATTTCTTGCTCTTTTGGGTTGATCAATTTCTCTTTTTTTGATGGAAGAGTATTCATGAAGTACTCTTCCAAAGCGGGAAATTGTTCTATAAGACGCGGAACAACCGGAAGAAGTTGAAGCCATCGTGCTTCAACTCTACGCAATGGTCGATAAGCTTCAAGGTCTCAATTTTTTTGGACAAATTTGTGTCTTGTCCAACGCGATGTACAGTTGAAATAACTGATAGCAAAACCTTCGACACAATTGGCATTATAACAAAAATATTTGCACACGGGCCACAACTTCCAAATTGAAATACAATCAATTTGTAATAATATTACAATTTTATCTTTAAATGTGTTAAGCAAAAGTTTGCACCAGTTTTACGCAAATTGTAAAAAAAATACGCAGTGAGTATTTTACGCAGCTGTTGGCAACACTGGCAGTAGTAGGTTTCTCAACAAGCGAGTAGGCGGTAAATCATTGTGCGTTAGTCCAGAATGGCTAAAAATTCGCGCCAGAAACGATAGACCCTTCTTGTACCTTTTGTCTTTCTTTGGAAACGAAAAGTGGCACGGCGTGAGGACGAAGCTACTTTGTGTCATATGATTCAAACAGAATGTGTTACAATGGGAAGCACCCTTGGTCTTGTGGATGCCAACTTGTACATGGTGCATTTTGAGACTGTTGCCATGAAGTGGGCAAATGAACGCGGTATTAATGCAATCAATTTCATTACCCGCCTTACCCGCATGGCTTCACTGCGCCATCATGTCGCTTATGGATGAGATAGTATAATGTGCTTACAATTTCATAAAGAAGGGCATCCATCATTCTGTAGAATTGATCAAAGGGTAGAAATGCTGCTCTATGACATTTCGATTAAAATTGTAATAGAATAACCATGCGCACTCACAAATCTAAAAAAACATAATCGGGACAGTGGTGAGAATTAACGAAAATGTCTGATATCGATTAATTTTTGTTAAAGAAGTCAAATTATGATCAACTTACCGTCTTCTAGACTTTCGTAGCATTCAAACGTTATCCGAAATTTGAAGTTGGACAGGAAAGGAGATGGGTTATCTAATACGTCAACGTTACAAATATTCACTTTAGCCATTCTTCGGGGAAATCTGAAAAGCGAGACAGGAATTTATCTTCATACCAAAATAATTGAGCTTAGATTTTAAAAATAAAAAATGCCACAAATAATTTTCTCATTACATAAGTTGAAGTGAGGCCATTACTGGTTTACGTTTATGATAATTGCCACTGGCTTTCTCAGGAATCAAAAATAATTCTTTGTAATACCCAATATTTCGGTATTCTTCATCAAGGGTAACAGGATGAATACACGGACAGATAACAGATGTCAGTTTATGTAGTGCACTGAAAGAGAAAAAGCAAATGACGTAGTACGACATCTGTCAGTCGTTAGTGGAAATCACGAAGTCGTCCGACTGCCAGAAAGTGCAAGTGAATTGGCAGCCAGCCAACTCCGCTAGCGACTGACTGATGTCCTACTACGTCATTTGCCTTTCTCTTTCTGCACAGTACATAAACTGACATCTGTTATCTGTCCGTGTATTCATCCTGTTACCCTTGAAGAAGAATACCGAAATATTGGGTATTACAAAGAATTATTTTTGATTCCTGAGAAAGCCAGTGGCAATTATCATACATTTTCTCATTATTCTTTCCACGAGATCTTTCGCCCAGTTCTCATCATGGTGGACATAAACATTTTGGTGCACACTGCTATTGACTTAACACGATTCGGAAAAGACGCTCTCCACACAACGTGACACAATGTGAACGGAAGGAATGAATGAAAGAAGAACTTCATTTAAGTGGCATTTCGTCGAAAGACTTCTAAGACATTTTAAATGTGAAAATAAAGACAAAAGACAGATAGTCAGATGCAATAAGCAGACAATACAAAATTCATGAAAGATAATTCGACAGGCAATGCACTTTTCAAAGACGCTCAAAAGTATAATGGTTGCTTTGATTCTTCAAAGGCTCCGGTAACGCATTCCACGCGCGATATACAGCAGCAGCAGCAAAGAAAGAGCGACCACCAAGCGTAGGATGTCGCACGAATGGGATGACGAGGTCCGATGAAATGGCCGAGCGTAGTCGGGAACGATGAGGTTTGCTTGAGACAGGAGATTAATTGTTCATGTAAATACGCAGGTACCAGATACAAAAAATTATTCAACTGCTAGCGCTCAGACAGGAAGGACGCATGTCCCCCCTGTTAAATGTTTATGTTCAGTAGGGTTGGCAAAAACCCATCCACCTTTGAAAATATCCATCCCATGGGTAAAATGGGATGGGCTGTATGGGCTTTTTCAAAGAATAAATATATAATTTTCCTGTGTTTTAAGGCAAGATAAGCAGTAATGGGACATGGAAGCATCATTAGAATGTGCTTGCACAATATTGTTATTATACTGAATCTCAAGGATGGGGTACAAAAGCAGGGATGCAAGCCCACCTTTTTTTAAGGCTCCGGATCCGATCTCAATCTCATAGGTCTGTTTGAGTGTACCGGTACATATAGGCTACTCATCCAATTGTCTGCCAGTATGGAAATTCCGGTAGATGACTGTTTTGAGGTTTAAAAAGCAAGTGCTAACTAAGTAGGCCTATATGGTCAACGGACCGAAACTCGTCTGAAGAAATGAAATTTAAGGTACTATATCGTACTTACTATATGGCAATGTACAAATATGAAGTTATGGAGCAGACTTTCGAATGATTCCATTACACAATTGTCTGTGACAGGCGTTCCACAAGCATCTTAAGCTTGACGCTAAGTCATCTCTCACCATAAAGTGTGAAGATTTCCATGAAAATTGCACCATACCATGATGCAATGACCAAGATCACACAATTTGTGTTTGGTCTAATTTTAAGGCAATACATATTTTTCACTTTTAATTACACCAGTTGAATTTGTTCTACAATACATGTATCTACTTTTCATGAGGCGCGTTTTGACATTTATTATCTCTTCAATATTTAGTATTATCCATGCATGCTTAGGCGAATTAGCACTAGCCAAAACATTACCGGGTTAGAAGTTATGCGGATAGGAAGTAATAAGTCCGGTAATGTCTTGGCTAATACGAAGGGAGCGACTGTCATTTATTTAAACGCTACAATGCACCTACCGCATATGGACGCTTTGGTTTACTATCAAATTACCACTCCAATCCAGCGAATGACGGTCCGTTTGGGAGGATATGTATATTCAGACATCAGAAAAACCCATATCAATGTGAGAACGCTGATTGTGTCCATCATCGATTGATTACATGATCTCCATATTGCTCCTCTTAGTCCACTGTTTCCTCCTGAGGCCTTATCTATTCCATTTGTTTTGAGAATCTTCTTAGTATGGGAATCCTTCTATGTCTTCCACACCACTCCTATCATGGCCAGTGCTGTGGATGGATCTAGCGCATGGGCGGTTCTTCGCTGATTTTGGCTTCACCAACAGGTTTGTCTGGATTGTCCTCAATCTTGCGTGTTCTGAACAGAAAATCCACGTTACTTTCCTTCAACGACTCATTCTAATGAAAGCAGACAGTTCGTGGTCGACGAAACGTCAGGATTTTACTACTTGAATATTTCAACACTAGAAGGACCATGAAATTTCACTACCTAGAAGGACCAAAGCGGTCAAAATTGACCGGCATATCTTAAGTAGTTAATTAAACTATTTTCATCCATTCAATTATAAATATTCACTTATATTACTGCATCAGCTATTATTTTAGTCATTGCCCATTATGTCCGATGTCATAACATCACATCTAAGCCTGTGTTGGATAATACGAGTATGACATGTACATGGTATCATCATGTATGATGATGTGATTACAAGAAATTGAAAAAATAATGATAGTTTGATGTTTAGAAAGATTCCATCAAAGTGGACTACCACAGAAATTAGCTAGTTTACATGAAAACTTTCTTTGGAACATTCAATCGACTTGTAAAGAATTGGCTAAAAAATGGAACAATATATAAACTACTTTGATACTTCACCTCAGTAGCAATGAAACATGTACCAGCGGCCTCTTTTTTACCATTCCGCAGCAACTTTTTTCGCACTTTCCGCATTATGTTACAGATATATTTGAATAGCCATACTGTCATTTTCTCCACGAAGGCCAACATTCTCGCGTTTCTTGATTCGACTGCAATGCGTTTGCGGTAGGCCCACTTTTACTTTGTCTCTGCACATTGTCTTGAAATACAAGCCGTATATGCTGTCGCTGTGATCAATCGTATGTAGATGTCATTCGAAATAGTATCGATGATTTTATTCCCTCCATATCAATGAGGTTGAAAAACACCTCCATTGGCAAACAGCTTTGCATGAACGGTATCTCGACATCTAGTCGAAAACAACAACTCCACATTCTGCGGTGTTGCAACATGTAATCGTTTTAGGAATCTTTTTTGAATGCTAATCAAATTCTTGATAAACGCACGACGCTGGATCCGATCATTACCGAAAGCTTTTCCCTGCAGGCACTTGCTCATGTTCGAAATCACAAGAACAAATATCCATTTAGTCCTTGAACGTGATACTACAGAAATTCAGTTGTTTCGTTATCACTTGTACTGTCACGGTCAGAGTAGTCCGCATGCTAGTCACTATTTTGTATGTCTTCGTCATCGTTAGAATCATTCCAATCGATTCTTTGCAACTCAGTCAGTATCTGATTAGCAATGCCCCTTTTTCACCACTCATTGCTTCGATCACCTTTAGCCATATGGTTGCTAATGAAACAGTCATGATATCTACACAGTCACTGACTCATGAATTCCATGACCTTATTCATCATCTCCTCTCCATGGTTCTTAGCTGCTTGTTTGAAGACATCAATCAATGTTGATTGTTGGTATACCGAAGGAATTTGTGGAAAATTGAAGCAAGAAGTGATATTCAGTACGTGTTTCTGCATATCGAATTTTCATGAAATTGTGAATATCAGGGATTTTGGAAATGAATCGCCATGGTTAATCTTCAACAAAATAGAAGTCAAAGGCATAATAAATTATGCGTAGCCCATGGTTAACCTCTCCATGTGAAAATCATTACTCATGCGATACATTTCACTCACTTTTGACAATGCAGCAATCTGGTTTGAGACTACACGCTTATTCCAATTTCTATTCGAAAATTGAATTCAAAGTACAAAAAATTTTAAGCGATATTAATAGGAGGTCATTTTTGACCGGTCCGGTCCTTGTAGGTAGACATACATAAAACAAAGAAAGTAATAGGTCGAATCAAATTTTGATCCGACTGATATGAAGCCACTACATATTCAAGAAAAGTCAAGACAAACTAAGTCGGAATATGGAATTTCATAGAAGCTATAACACTTCGTAGTTTAGCAGCAGTCAAAAATGACCGGTCGGTCCTTCTAGTGTTAACTGAATAAACTGTCTAAAAAAGCAGGGAGAGCTTATTATATTTTGATTCTGTCAAATCATGAGACCCATTTGTTTGTCTTCCGCTGACATCATCTGATTCCTATCAGTCTCCGCCAGGGCCACATCTCGACCGTATTGTTCGTCTTCCTTTCACAATGTCCAACTCTCTGGTCCGTACGACGCTATGTTCCGCGTCAAGCTCTTCATAAGTTGATTCTTCAGGCGCAGGCTGATATCCTTGCTCTTCCATACATCCACAAGTTGGTAGTTGGCGTTTCTGGATATATCTAAACGTACTCTGATGTCTTGCTAACTGCTGCCTTTGGTTTTGATTGATTGATCACGATTTGTATTATATAAGACATAATGCTGATACAGCTTCAAGGTCTTTTTACAAAAAGAATTAAAAACAATCAACAATAAAATAATCAACGCAAAATTACACTGAAAGTACATGAAATAGCATCAGATTGAGTTATTCAATAAAAAGTTTTTAGCGTCCACTTTAAAGGCAGAAATTGAATGCAGAGATGTGGAACTAGAGGGCAGCGCATTCCAGACCTGAGCACCCCTAGAAGCAAAAAGAGATTTTGCGACTGAAGATAGGCGACACTTTGGTTGTTGAATCATGTTTTTAGAAGAGGAACGAAGTCTGGATCGGCCAGGGATCTCACTGACAGACGTAAGTCTATCAGAAAGGTATGAAGGAGCCTGGTCATGTATGCACTTGAATACAAGCATTGCCAATCTAAGGTCAAGACGGCATCGAGCAGATAACCATTTCATTTCTTTCAAGTGCGTAGAAATGTGTGAATATCGAGGTAGGTTGAACACAAGGCGTACCGAGGCATTCAGAATCGCTTGTAGACGTTCATCAAGTTGTTTGTAATACCAGCTAGAGCAGCCGCACAATAATCCATCCCGGGAAACACAAAAGCAGAAAGAAGAGAGGCTGCATCAGTACTTGAAATAGACCTTCGAATAGTCCGAATTTGCAGGAGTGCACTGAAGCTGGAGGAAAACAGTTTTTGAGACATGTGATGAAAATGTCAAAGTTTGATCACTTATAAAACCCAGGTAACGGACACGATCGACTGGCATAATGGGATATCCGTCGACATTAATAGGTTCCAAATGAGGATCACCGAGGCGTTTGTCGCGTGGCACACCACATTAAACTGGTCTTCTTTGTGTTCATCTCAAGTTGATTTTCCTTAAGCCACGACTTAATGGAGCTGATACAGTCAGATATTTTTGCAGATAGGGAACTCTCATTGCCAGACTTGCATGAACCATAGATGATAATGTCGTCTGCAAAAACGTGGACATTGAGATTATGACTCGTCACTACTTGAAATATATCTGCAGTATAAAGGGTAAATAGTACAGGCCCTAAAACGGATCCTTGTGGTACTCCACAATATACTTGAGATGTGGATGATCGCGAATCGTTGAATCGAAAGTATTGGGAGCGTCCAACAAGGAAGGACTCAAACCAGTTGAGAAAGACACCACTTAAACCAAATGATTTATGAAGTCGTGTGAGGAGGATATCGTGGGAGACAGTGTCGAATGCTGACGTTATGTCAAGAGCTGCCAATAAATTCACTTCGCCTTTATCGATGGAAGAGAGTAAATCACTTATTACGTTGACGATAGTAGTTTCCGTCGAATGAAGTTTACGATATGCTGACTGATATTGTGGAAGTAAGTCATTTGAATATAGATGTGACCTCAGTTGTTGTAAAACCAGTCTCTCAATCAGTTTGGAGATAAAACTAAGATTGCTGATTGGTCTATATGAAGATGGATCATCAACATTCTTTTTGTCTTTTTTCATAACCGGAGTGACGCATGATGATGCCAAGGCAGGTGGGAAATGACCAAGAGTAAGTGAGTTATTGACTAGATTTGTCAAGAATGGTAAAAGTAAATCGAGACATTTCTTCAGCATGAAGTTGGCAGAGGATCTGTACTTGAAGCTTTTGTTTGGTAATGAACATATAGTTGAATAAACTTGATTTTCAGAAACAAGCAAGAATGTTGATACAAGGCGATGATTCACAGGATAGAGAAGTTTTGTGGACCACAGTCACATGAGCCGGTCGAAGATATAATTGTCTCAACTTTTTCTGAGAAATAGCGTTCGAAGTCAGTAGCAGTGAGAATGTCAGATGTGGATGATCTGCCTCTACCAAGTATATCATTGAAGTATCTCCAACGATTTTGTGAATTTCCGTTTTCTGAATGCATTCTTGAGTGCCAGTAAAGTTTACGTTTGGATTTCAATAGTTGGCGATATAACGCTTTACAAGTATTCCATTTTCATGAACATAGTCATAATCGCTTGATGAATTGCGCTTAGCCCAGCGTTCAATCCAGCGGAGTAAGCGTTTACCATGTCGACATTCCTGATCGAACCAAGGATCGGACTTTCTTTGACAGATTCTTATGGTCCTGGTGGGAATTAGTTGATCAATAATATCAGTTATTGTTGTGTTATAGAGATTCGACAAGTTGATCCACGGAAAGATCCGCCCAAGACACAATATCACATAGAATGGAATTAGCCAATAATGAGCGAAGCATCTCAACATCAAGAAACTTCCATGGGCGATAGGTTATCGATTTGTAGACTGGAGTTGGTCTTTGAATACTTGACTTCCAGTATAAAAGTCGGTGATCTGATACACTTAAATCCAAATAATTGATAGGGGAGATATGATTATCATTCCGTGTAAATATCAGATCCAACGTACCACCATGAATATGTGTAGGCTGTGTGACATGGTTAATGAAACCGAAAGATTCGAATAAATTAAGTAAGTGTTGTCCATTCATATCACTTGACCGTTCGATGTGAATATTATAATCACCAGCAAGAATCACAGGTTCTGTATAAGCACCGAAGATTTCAAGAATTCTAGTCATTTCAGAAAAGAACTTTGTTGTAGTAGGACCTGTCCGGTAAATGAGAACTACAATACAAGTCGACGAATTTGATGTAATTCTGGCAATAACTATCTCACAAGACTTCAATTGAAACCCCAAAGGAATGTTTGTAAGACGAGAACCATGTCCAGATACGATTGCAAACTCCTCCATGATTTACAGATAGTGTGTCGCCATGAATGCGTCGACGAGGTTCATCAACGACGTTAAATCCACAAGATCGAAGACGAGACATGCAAACAGAATCAGAGTCATGCCAGGTTTCTGTAATTAGCACAACATTAATACCATTTACGTCTAGAAGGTCGAGTAGATCATCAACTTTATTGTTAAGCGATCGTATATTAATGAGACCAAAGGAGAGTTTTTTAGGAGTACTCAATTTATGTCGGTCACATCTCGGAAGTTGTCGAAGATAGCGAGGAATACATGTAGTTACATCAGATATTGGAGTTTCTGATTGTCTTCTGGAGCTAGAAATACGAGTTCGAATAGAGTTAGTTCCTGAGTTGTAGCACACATGGTTATGATTTCGGAGTTTCAGTGCGAAGATTTTGCGTTTCACAGTGCGTGATAGTCCATGACAAGATTTGTTTCGGATTCCAAGTAGAATTGAAGAGTCGTAATGTATTGTCATACGTGAAGATGCGTTGACTGTCTGATGGTTGTTGAAATACATCCCAGGTACCGGTATATGAACTGCTGGACGCGATTAATCGCTGTGCTCCCCAAATGCAGGCGATTGTTGTGCCTGCTGTTCCGAGATAACCATTGAAACAGTCTTTGAGGTGGTAATTTCCCTTATTTTGCTTTATTAACGAATCTCGTGCTCGCCAGCAAAGCTGGGTCATCAGCGCATCGGAGGTTCCACGGCACAGGTCCTCCAATGATGACATGATTATGCTTGCGCGTTCAGTCAGTTCGGCTTCCACTCTTCACGAGATGTCTTCTCCGCATGTGAGGAAAAGGAGTGGCGACAGAGTGGTTCATTCGTATCTGAATTTCTCCGTGTGGTCTTGACCCACCTGGATCACACCGTGTTGCAGCAGTCACTGACAGTGTCCTTACCTTCAATCATTCATGACATCCTTCGTCGAAGTCTCCTATTTTGGTGAACCGCTATTTTATAATGGAGGGCTCGAAATATATCAATATGAAAAAAATAGGAAAAAATTTCGAGCACCTTGCGCCGTCCATCAATTCTTTTATTCACGTCACAAACCAAAATAGATAATGGTCAGATTCGTGCAATACATCACATCATAACATATGCAACATTTCCCATGCAATGCAAAGAAGAAATTTGGGGTCTTTAACGACCCCTGACATTTAACAATAAGAAATGGCATAGTAGGATCATTTATATTAAAATCTAAATGCTGTAAAATCACTATCTATCCTTATCTGCTTGGTGTAGCATCTCTCCTTGTTTGCAAGTTCTTGTCTGACTGTAAATTATTCCTTGTTCCTTTTTTGGGGTCTCTAAAGCCCCGATTTTTTCATTGCATAATTGTACAATTTGATGTTCTTACAAGCTGGTATTTGCTTAATCTTCACTCTTTATTTTTTCCTAAGTCTACTAACTTGAATGAAGGTCGTTGCGGCGGATTCGCTTACAGTCATCACATTGGTGTACACTTTAATGTCTATTGTAGTCTCGCATCAGCCGTTGAAATGATTCAGTTTATATTAGAGCCTGCTATGTGCTACATTGGCGACATGAGCATTGAGGGACATAGATAGTAATTTCAAAAATAGTTTATCAATACCAGACAAGCTTGTCTACTGTGATGTCAGGATGTCTCGTGTATCGTCACATACGAGGAAAGTAATCTTTACCGCTGAATAATTAGCTCAAATGATTTGCGATGATTCAGATAGTGACTTCTATTCAAATTTCGATAATTCTGGTAAAATGGTTCATGCAGGCGGCGATAACAGTGAATCGGACGTGGAAGAAACTGATGAAATTTTACCTATAGATGGCTTAGTGGTGATGAGTCTGCTCAGGACAACCACATTGACACGGAAAGTAATGCATCCATTCATGATTAATCGAAAAACGAATCAAACTCCGACAATGAATCTGACAATCACGAATTTACATAAAAATCCGGTAAGCAGAGGACACATGTCTGTCCACCAGAACGCGGTCGTCCTTCGGTTGTGAACATTGTAACTAAGGACCTGGAGTCATTCGAGGGCTTAGTGTTAAAGACGAAAAACGGCTATCTTGCTATTTTTGATGACATTCTTGATAAAATAGTATTTTATGCTAACATTGAAGGCACATGACTTTGTGCAGTGTCACCACACTCGTATTTCAAGAAGCATTGGAAGCCAGTGAAATCGACTGCTTTGCTGGAATGGATGTTCTTAGCGGTGATACCGACAGTACTATCGGAATATTCGTCATTGGTTTGATTCAAAACATGGGTTCTCTGCTTTTCGTAATGTCATGACTCGCATCCGGTTTGAAATGACAAAAACTGTTTTCCGCTTTGATGATCGACGCTGTCCTTTCTCAGATGGAATTCTCTCCAAAACTTAAAAAATCTGGAATTTGTTTATATAAAAACTACAACATCATCCAAATCATGAACTATGCATTGATGAAAAGCTTCTGGAATGTCATGGGCGAGTCCGTTTCCGCCATTACATGGCACCAGAGATCGACAAATTCAGACTAAAAATATTCTGGCTAACAGACGATGCGAATTCTTGCGCTCTATCCGGCATTCCATACATCGGTAAGGAGAAGACCAACTCAATTGAATCTTCACGCGATACTCCTGTTGTTGGCAAGATAACGATTAATTTACAAGGATTTCTGAACAAAGAATACAACGTCACCGCAGATAACTGATTTAAATTTACATCATTGATGCAATACCTGTACGACAGCAACCCATGGTGACAACTCGAACACCTGAACAACCGAAAGGCAACACGAATTATTGCCAAGGTGACAGCAGTCAGCTGGTATCTTACACTGACAGCTGGTAGATAGACTTTTTATGTTAGTAGCCTATCTGGATAGGAAACTTCTATAGAATCACTCTTGGATAGAAGTTGGAAGCTGTGATATACGCAAATGGGAATTATTCCAGAGCGATTGCCGATACTTTTAAAGAAGTACGTGTTGCAATAAACATGCTTTGATTGTCTGATTTTGAAGAACTCAGAAATATAATTGCAACAATGAGAAAAGGTGAATCCATTGCGAAGTGAGCTCTTTGGCATGGATTTTTTCCTCTGTAGTGAATTTGCAGTTGGTTGGATTTTTTTGTTTGGACAATTCCGCAGTGATCCTCGTCCATGCAAAAATGCCTTTTGACAACGTCTTGATGTCACTTTTTTCATATCATTAGAGAAGCTGGCTCAGCTGCCTCTATCCTTTAGCCGAATTAACACAGGAGAAATGTTTGGAGTGCTACATACAACAACACAGAGCTATTTTTATAAGTGCTTGAGTGAACAGGATATCTTTCATTAAACTTACTGTGTGATTTTCAGTCTTTTCTTGAAGCTTAAATATGCATATGTTGCAGTATGAGGGAGTTTTTGGCTTTCCAATTTACCAATATAGAGTAAGAGGGATCTAACTATAAAAGTAGACATCTTTTCTCCGATCTAGTGGTTAAATTATGACGCACTTTATGATTAACAAACATGTAAAATTTTCAAAAATCCTATATTGCTTTCAATATAGGTCTATTTACACAAAAAAATTTCTAAAGAAAACTAACAATTCCGATGAAGAACACAGCTTAATATCCGCACTTTGCTTAATTTTCTCTTTACTGAACTTTTAAGTTAATAAATGTATTTTGATAATAAATCAACATCCTACTATTTTTAAATAATCCAAGTTAATGAACACACGGCAAAAGAAATTTATCTAATTTATTTATACCTTATGATTAATATATCTTATGAAATTCATCTTAATCATTGACTAAATGGCTTGGACTTCGGACTAAATTACTTGGAATACATGAGAGATATCAGACTTAGCCCAAATTGCTTGGAAATAGCAAGCTATGTGACCAAATTGCAGAAATAATCATAGCATTTGATATCACTGACCTAATTTCTTGAAATTTTGATCAAAATAGATGGAAAAGGTATATTACAGTTTCAGGTGCCTGACATCTGAATAAGCGTCAAAAGTGTCCAGAGTCCGCCCACTTTACGGTATATTTGAATACAAACGTTCTGTATCTGCTTTTTGAAAGCATATTTGATACATAAAGTCGTTATCACGTCTTGCATGTTGCACGGATGCTCTTTCTCTAATCAAGTGATTTATGATTCTCATGACATTTGCGTATAGAGTCGTCGGAGAAGCTCGTATTTTTTATGTATTTCGCTACTTTTGCTGCGTATTTTCAGTCATATCATATCTTTCGGTAGGCTATATATTTGAATGTCTAATTTAATGGCTCTACTTCGGAAACGAGGCTACGTTAAGTCTACGGTAACTAGATTAATGACGAAAATACAAGAAACTGGATACATAAATCAGGATGATCGTTGTATGTTGCCTTATGATGTTGAAACTCTACATGGGACGTTGGAAACTCGGAAATAAAAGAGTGATGTGTTGAAAGAGTACAACGAAAAGACTATCGATGTTGTTGATGATGATGACGATCTTATAGAGTCTGAATTGAAAGAAATTGACGATCTGAAATTGAAACATACCATGATTTGTGGTATAGGCCTACAGAGGACTTGAAAATCTCACGATATCAGATGTCATCAACATTGGTTGACGCTAAGTCTGATGATATTCAGCCAGAGACTGAAAGTTCAATTGCCTAAATTTCAAATCCCAACGTTTTCTGGTGATCGGTTGCAATGGCAATATTTTTGGGACATGTTTTATTCAGGACTGTGTTCACTCGAATAAATGTTAATCGAAAATTGATGAGTTCAACTATTTCATGCCGTCACTAAGCGGCGAATCTAAAAATTTCATTTCAAGATGGATTGTCAATGACCGATGCTAATGATGGCATCACGGTGGAGTTGTTGCGAAAAAGATTTGGTGATCTTGAGTATAGTCATTTGAAAAAGCTTCACGAATTATCGTGTTCTGGTGATAGTGTGAAGCAGTTGCGTAATTTTCATGACGATGTTCAAGCGAACTTTCACTGCCTTACTAATATCGGAATATCTCCTCACACGTATGAAAGATTATTGGTCCCAATTTTGTTGTCCAAGTTAACAGTTTCTATGCGATCTGAAATGTGGATGCATGCTCAGATAAAAGAAACTTAAATCGATGATATTGACAGTTTTGAATGCCGATATCGAATAATGAGTTGTAATTGCATTCAATTTTGATCGGTCAAATAGGCCTTTTTCAAAAAATGAAAATTTATAGTATAACACCGCAGTGATGTCTGGCAGTGCTTCGACTCTAAATGTAAAATCCGGTTCGGAATATAGTTGCGTATATTGCAGTCAAAATCATAAGTCCGAAGTCGTCGAACTGTATCTGATGTCAATGAGAGATTTGAATTTTCGCGAAAGTGTCTTAATGCAAATCATCATCATGTCGGTGTATGCGGTGCGATGTTTAGTAGCAATTCTTATGAAATGAGTCAAAATAAGGATGCTTGAGATCATGTGAACAATGATAAGGCGTTAGCAGTTAATTTAGACATGTCTGTATCAATGTCACTGACGGCTTCGTCTAGATCGCTTGTTGAATTTCAGGAGAGATATTTTGTCTACCCTGGTTCAGGTATTTCCTTATGTGCGCCATTCCTACAGCAAAGGTAATTTCTTAGTCTCCAGATGGCTCTAAAAAAGCTGGTTTTTGATTCGGGAAGCGAATATATCCCTGTTTCAGCATTTTATCGTCGCAATTGAATTTCAGCTTAACTAGCTCACTCCCCCTGAAGGTTTGCATGGAAGAAACTAGAGCGTCCACCAGAAGTGGTTACATGAACTTTTTCTATCGTATGAGTGATGGCTCCTCCAAAGTTGTTTAAGTGTATGCTATTACAACAACAAACATATGCAAGCATCTTCCTTTGGAAGCCGCGTCCAATTTTCCTCACTTTTGAATTTGGTTTTGACGGATCCCTATGATCTAGATGATAAAAATGAGTCTCAATATTGATTGGATCAAATCAATATTACAATGTCATTGTAGTATCTATTTTGAGAAATCAGTCGGGGCCTTGCTTTAGGATGCAAACTAGGCTGGATTGTAACTGGTCCTCTGACACCTGACATTGACTCATCTTCTGAAACGAAAGCGTCACTTACTCAAGATATGCATAGGTCTCATTTCAACATGAAGCCAGTATGCTTCCATTTTTCAACTGAGATTGCAACTCATTATTTAATTATTCTATTTACAAGTTATGCATAGCACAATACATTTGCATTGACCTGAATCTGCGGACGTTGAGATTCAAAAATATGACTATAAATACATTGGTTTCAAGATCAGTCACAGATACTGAACTTGATACGGACGCAGGTGCTACGGATACATTAGAATGCTGATAATTTCATGACTAAATCTTAGTATAGGCCTAATAATGTGCTCCAATTGCGAACGTGTTGGAATATACTAATTTTAATCTGAAACAGTGCTACTCCTACTACTTTCGTATTATGTAGCCCATATACGTTTATTTCTTCGGTATACCAATTAATATAACAGATAAATACATCGTCCAGAAAAGTTATGAAAAAACGATGTCACATCGACTATTGAAATAGAGCCAGGATTTCCAACACACGTGACATCTGAAAATCTGCAGGCTTTTTTTTGTGATTATCTAGGAAACGATCTTTATGATGATGACTAGTAGGCCTATAATTCATGTATTTTATCTATCTTCTTCTTTATCAGTGCCAATAATAAAGTAAAGATTTTTGCATGCTCATCGATATTTACGCACAGCTTTTAGGATTTTCTGATCTTTCACGGATCTGCGCAGGCCTTCATGGATTCCTTTTTTGGTTTACTGAAACACTGTTCTCCATTTTTTGTGATACTAGGCCATCCAAGCGGTTGGTCCAAAAAAGGGTAGAGGTGTGATCAGCATTGCCGAAGAGTTGTGAACTAAGTGCTGATTTATGTTTGATACATTGAATAGACTGCTCTTGTAACTTTTCAAAGACACTTTTTGACAAAACATAGCAATCGTTTTGAGGTTCATCGACTGAGTTTGAAATGACATCAAATGTGATTCCAAGATGAATGAATTTCAGGTTGCATGTGAAGTTGTGAGTAACAATTGCTACACCGTGTATAAGATACAGCATAAATTGAACGACACTACTTTCAAACAAAATGCATTAAAAGTATAGTGGAAAATGTTCTATTATTTCAGTGATTCATTTAAACAAAATTGCACTCCACACCTTTCCTATTTCTGTTTCAGATATTTCCAAATCGATTTCTGATCTTTGCAAATAAATTTCAGACATTTCCAGATGGATTTCAAACTTCTCCAATTGAATTTCAGATATCTATCAACAATCTTAACTTTGACGACAACTGAATGTAGAAATCTGAAATCCATCTGGAAATGTCTGAAGTTCATTTGGAAAGATCTGAAATCGATTTGGAAACATCTGAAATAGAAATGGAAAAGGTGTAGTTATAGAGTAGCAAACTACATATGAAAAACTATACAATTTCGAATTTTTGCTTTGTTTGAGTTAGAGATACAATATTAGACAGCTGCTGTTTGTTGATGCTAACTTCAGCCTTTCGATTATGCGCCGATTACTAGTTTTTTCGAAAAAGGTTATTGCTGAAGCATGCACAGTTCTAGACTCCTGCCGCAGGGTGATTTTTGTCAGTCATTTTATCAAAATGCTTTCATATGTAAAGAGAAATTGTGGTAATCGTAAATATCTACAGATTGCAGTGACAAGGTGTGACTAAATTCCAATCCATAGAGTAAATATATTAGGTAGAGTGGTAACTCCGCATTTATTAAAAATCAATGTGTATACACTTTCGATTTTATTAAATGAAATCATGGGAGATACAGGTGGCAGGTGGTATTGTTACCAAATGTGAGATATGTAAATTTTTGCAGTTTTGCAGAAATAACCACGGAATTGAATAATCATGATTGCAATGCAAAAGGAATGATGGTATTTCACAGATTCTAACGACAGTCTTGGAGGTTTAATGCTTGTTAAATTAGAAATTCGATGTGATCCTATTACACTCATACTCAACGTCAAGAGTATTTTCTTAAGCGTGATCATATCACAGGCAACCTGCCACTGGCACAGTAAAATCACATAATCAAAGACAATGATTTGAATTAACTTTGAAGGATGAAAGTATAGGTCCACATCACTATTCAGATTCCAGAAATGAAACATGAATTTAGTGATCGAATCATAAAGTCATGCCGGTGAAAATTGAATTAGAAACTTCAAATTTCAGCCAAAAAGGCGCGAATAATATCGCGACTTTTTCATGAAGACTTTCACTGTAATGCAATTGATGAAATTCCCTTGAAAATCAGCTTTATTTCCGTTTATAGTTAGGTGCTTATTATCAAATATTCATTCCAGAGAGTAGGGATGTGAGTGTCGACCATAGAGTAGTAGCTGGCCGCATTATTAAATCCCCAATGTGTATACACATTCAATTTTGTTAAATGAACTCAAAGGAGATACAGTCGGAATTGTTTCCAAATGTTGGATGTGCGCATTTATGGAGTTTGGAAGAAATTATAGCGGAATTGACTGATCATGATAGCATAAAGCAGAAGGAAGTGATATCATTTTACAGATAGTCCGTGTCTGACAGCCTTAGAGAGGCAAATGTTGGATAAATTGGCAACTCGATGACCTGCGCTATTGCCTTCCAGCTGAACCTCAACCTCAAGAGAATCTTCGTAAGCGTGATCAGGCAATAGCTGCCACGGGCAGAGCAAAATCACATAATCAAAGACAATTATTTCAATCAACTGTGAAGGATTAAATGGGTCCACATCAATTCAGATCCATGAAGTGAAACATGAATTTAATGAATCATAAAATCAAGCCGTGAAAATTGAATTAAAAAGTTGAAATTTCAGCCAAGAAAGCAAAATAGATCTCGACTTTTTCATGAAGACTTCCATTATAATGCTTCTCATGAAAATGCCTTGCAAATTAGCTTAATTTCCGCTTAGTTAAGTAAGTAAGTAAGCGTTTATTTCTCGTAAATGAAGATCTATACAAAGTGTTACAACTACATTCTACAGTTAGGATGATTATTAGCAAAAATCCATGCCTTTGATATCCAACTGGTTTCATACTACTTATATAAGAGAGTCATCTCGGTAGTATTTTACTGGCAAAATTTTGAGTTTTTTCAAAAGTGCTGAAATAATTTTTTGAACCACGGGAACGCACCCTGTGGAAACAGAAAGTCGGCGAAAGTCTGGGCCGAAGTCGGCCGAACAATTTCGGCCCGAACGCGACGTGTCCGGACGCCCCTAAATCGCTCCAGGTTCGGCTGGTCGACTTCGGCCCGTAGTGTATTGACCGTATGTAGCAGGGATGCGGAGTCCTATCATTTTGATAGGACTCCGACTCCGACTCCAGGTGTCAAGTATATAGAGCCCTTCTTGAAAAATTAACTAGTAACTTACATTATCATTATCTAACTACAGATCATTATAGGCTTACGTGAACCTGTATTTAGTGATCATTGCTGTATCAATTCATGATGAAAATTCATCAAATAATGTTCTCAAACAAAATAGTATTTCATTTTTGCCTCTGATGTGACCTTTGGCGCGTAGGAGTGATCGAGGGTAGGAAGGCTTGTCCTCTCTACTAAATCATCGAGTGAAAAAGACAATCCTTTTTTACTATCACGGTTCATTCCCTCAACTATTACAAGCTTTGCATGCACTGCTGTCTCTGTACTCTTGTTTGATGAAGAAAGTTGACATCAAAACAGTGGCAGCTATATACATGGAAATAGATAATTTACTTGTATTATGTTTCGGGTCTAGTTATAAGCCGGAGTCTGGAGTCCTGTCATTTGATAGGACTCCGACTCCGACTCCAGCAAAAATGATAGGACTCCGGGACTCCGAATCCGACTCCGCATCCCTGGTATGTAGCGACCCGGGTCGATTTGCGGTGGCCGAATCCAGTCTGCGAGACCTGCGTTGGCTTGCCTTTACAACCACATGTAATAAGCAATAATAACTATACTCAGATGATGAAGCTTACCTAAATTGAGTCCACTGAAGGTAAATTTTGTAAACATAGACATCGGGATTCAGGTTGATTGTACCTCAAACAAGTTCAAATATTGAATACAATGGATAATAACAATCATATCCAGTGGTATTCAAAACTATCGTTGATGAGGTTCAGATATTCTGCTCCTAAATTTTGATGTCTGAAACCAACAAAAATACATTATAAGGGAATTAAGATAGTAAAACGCAGACAAACTGTGAACAATGATGTAAAACATAAACCATGTAGAGCTCTATAATGACACATAATAGAGAAGTATATGGCACAGAAATGAGCATTAATTTATTATAAGATGAAAGAAGGTGATAATTAATCTAATCTATTTTTATATTTCATCATTCCAATAATTTACAACAGCACGAGTTAATCGACAACACGTACACTGTAAATCGCTCAATACCAATCACATACGAGGGAAGCATACCAAAATATTTTTTGGTATATTTCTGTATTCTCTTGGTATATATTTGTATGCCTTTCGTATGTTTTTCAAATGTGGTATGCTTTACATACTAAAGCCATACCAGCACAATGTTAAAAGAAAGCATAAATCATGTCCAAAGTATGTTGATTTAAGGACTTTTGTCAATAAAGATCACACTAATGTTACTACTGTTCTGTAAGTAGTTAGATAATGACATTCAAGAGTGATACTTTTAATGCTGAATTCGATTTTAATACACGTAAGTCTAAGGCATTTAATGAATAGTCAATAAGTATTCAACCATCAACAATTATGTATCATGTAATTTTGAAATAAGGCATATTTTCAATCCGAAGTAAAAACACATTATAATTCATTAAACGCAAAAATAGTTATGTTTGAGATATATAAGTCAACATGATTGCACGAAAAATATCGTTTGAATGAATTGACGTTAATCAACTTGGCCCATAAAGTAGAGTTAACTAAACGTCCTGTTAATGTTGCTAGACATGTAGCATCGACCGCATAGTCGTGGAGCATAAAATTCACGATAGATCTAATGTACTCAAATATCACTCTATCAAACAAAAAATATTCACCACTTGTATTACCGAAAAAAGTTATTTGACAGTAGTATGTAATACATATATTTTTTTGCTATGTGACTTAAAGCTGCACATACCAAATAGATACCAGAGTCATACGAATAAGGATGAATTTCCAACGGGTCTCGAAAACATACCAACTATTCGTATTTCAGTGTAAAACATCCAATCACAGATAGAATTGTTCGTATCGCTACATACCAATCACATACGAAGGTAAATGAGATTTGGTATGAAAAACATACCAGATCTCTGTAAACATACGAGAATCTCGTATCAGATATTAGTTTCAAATTGTATGTAATTTTGGTATATGTTTGTATGCAATTTTCGTATCCAGCGATTTACAGTGTACATTTTCTCAGGGAGGACAGCATGCCGTTAAAGCAGAAAGTCCGATGAATTTGACATTTAATTTAAAACGATTTCTCCAATAGCTGAAATAAATTACAACGTACCGCAAGATGGTTTACTTACACATCCAAACCAAACATGTAGTGAAACATTCAAACCTGTGACTTATTTTCAAAGTTTGTGACTTGTTGCCAAACATGGTTGAGAAGGGAAGAACGTGGTCCCGGCGGAAATTCACATTTCAAGGAGGCCCAAAAAGGCCAACAAAATAATACTTAAAGCCGAACTATTACTAACACAAATCCGCAGAAAGTTCTCATCCCTGTAATTACTCTAATATTCAAATATTAGAAAAAATTTTCAATCCTAATTCACGACCATATATTTTGAATAGAACGTCTTGTAATGACACCCGACGTCCTGCGCATGCTGACTTGATCACGGGAATAACCCAATGATGGTAAAATCAAAACATTCTGAGGCAGTGACAAGAATAGCCTTACAACATATTTACACATTACAAAATACTGTCGATGCAGGGAAATGCTTCAAGGATTAGCAGCAGAAATACATACTCAATACTGAAAAAAACCGAATCATTCGGAAGCAGTTAGGCCCACAAAGAATCGCAAAAAATTACTTGTCACAGTCATTTCAAGAAGTTTTATTCAATATGTAAGGTCGTAAATTGGGAATGAAATTCTGTATTTTTTCAACCAATGGCCAACCTCCCGTGAGACTATAAACTGAAACACTAGCATACACACGGATATTAAATGGCATGAATAACTACAGTGGATGGCATAAATTTCTCCATTTAATTTTTGTTTGCTTGTAAGAATGCTTTCAATTGGCTTAACTCTTTTTCAGGTACAATGGGCCTAATTAAACAATCCACTGCCTAATTATACTATATCACACGTAGGCCTGACAAAACGGCAGACGGCTTGCTCACAAACTTCATTATCGAAAAGCATCAATCAGCGAATTGAATTTTTCAAGATGGAGGACATTCTTGTTTATTCACCACTCCTGTTTTTAGGAAATACGAGTATGCTTCAATATCAAGGATCGAACTTTCCATCTCCTATCAACGATCCTGATGAATCACGCGATTAATTCTTTAATCAAATACATATTTTATTTTGTAACTTCAGGACAATTAGAATGGTTGGCTTAGAATCTGTTACTATACAAGTTACCTATTGATGCGGTTTATTCACCTGATTTGATATATTGATATATGCGGTCATCAACAGTGGTGGTCTGGTGGCTGTTATAAATTATGGTGAAAGATATGGTCGACTTCATGATGTGGATGTGTCACTGAGTTTTCGAACTCGACATACTCTATTTGGAACAATCACCAATGGAATATTCTTGCTAGGTACATCGATAGTAACAACCCCAGGTGTCCAGCGTCTCTCTTCATTGCCCAGCATTCCGAAAGCTCGCATAGCATTTTCTTTAGTTGCTCCTATGAATGTCATATTCGGTAGTGTTGCTACACTGACAGGCTTAGCTATATTTTCCTTTTATGTTCATCGTGGATGTGACGATTTCTCTGCAGGATGGGTTTCTTCAGGTAATGCCATCGTTCCATATTTTGTAATTGACCAACTTGGATATCCGGGATTTCCAGGCTTTATGTTGGCAGCAATATTTGCTGGCTCTTTAAGTTCTCTCTCATCTGGACTTACTGCACTTGGATCGACAGTTTGGTATGATGTTATGTCTCCGCGTATTTTGGCTTCCGCTATACTTATCAGAAAGCGGCACTTGCGGTGAAATGTTTAGTAGCGATCTTCGGAATTCTGTCTACTTTGCTAGGCTTTCTCGTCCTGAAAGGAGGCAGTCTTATCTTTGAGGCTTCGCTATAAATCGAAGGTGCACTTCGTGGACCATATGTAGCTATGGTTCTGCTTGGCGCCTTGGGACCATGGGCCAACTGGTTTGGAACATTAGCTGGTGTTGTATGTGGATTCTGTGTGGGACTTAGTTTAAATATAGCAAATATGATGTCGGAGAAGATTGCAGGTGCTTTGCTAACGATAACATCAAACTGTTCTTTGAGGAATGAGACCATTGTATCAAACCAAACTGAAATGTTGACTGCAACTGCGAAAAGTGTGACGGTAAACCCTTCACAGCATGAGATCGTTTCATATACATGGATTATGGCCATAAGTACAGTATCAACTTTGGCAATTGGGATAATTGCTTTGCTGTTGACAAAGTCGTGCGCGCCATCTGTGAATACCAAATACTATTGGCATTTCTGCAGATCTAAAGAGAGGCAGAAACAGAAGTCTGAATGCCTCAATTCAGATGAAGAAACTACTTTCATGTGATGGCCGCAATTACGTACAGCTTTGATCATTTTTGCACATGGACGATGGATGCGCTATCCCTTCCTCCACGAGAGTCGAAGTCAGGCATATTTTTTACGATACGGCCGCTTTAAAAGCTCAACTAAATTTTCATTTATGCTTCACATATCACCAGTAATATGATTGCTACCGCATTGTCTCATGAGTATCGCATTATTCCTGACAACTACAATTCAACATTTCTACATGTAAATGGAAATGAAAACGCTTAGATCAATTAACTAGCGGAGTATTACGCTACGGTAATAGGATATTTCTGGGGACGGACGAAAGGCCGCGTATGGCAAGAGCCTACACTAGTTGACCGTGGTCAGCTCTTTGTCTGTCAAAGTACTGTCAATGACCAGTTGATATATTAATCCCGTTCTTCCGCTTTGAGGATGCTTCCAAACGGAAGTGTCTAGTGCCTACACGAAAAAGTGTAATATCTGTTTTGGCCATGACTAAAAGTGCTTGAGCGCGACAAAATAATTCTATCTTGGTGGCAACTTTTTGCGACAGATCTCCAACGAGCACTGTTTTCATTCAACACATTCATTGATTAACTCGCTATTAATATGAGTCTATGCTATTCAATTAATTTGGTTGCTAGGCCTACCTATTAACCCTTTGGTGCACGGATTATTTTCAAAATTAAAGTTTTTTTCGGAAAATAAACATTTTTCAAATGCAATTTGCGGGCGTTCTAGGGATCGTACGAAGTCAGCACGACATTTTTGTCACTTTGGGTCGACGCAAAAGATGTAGGTCAAAATGTTGTCTGTAAGCCGCAATATGCATGGAGGGGCCAAATGAAAACAATTCAATCTCTTGACAGCGTTGTATTTTTTACTTAGTCTAACTGGTTCCTAATTGTGATTGGATTACTTCATATTCATTTTCATGGCTATGGAATATATTTAGTAATTCACTAATGAATTATTCAAAGTTGTTGTTTATAATTCAATGAAATCAAGAACGCATTGCCATTGTGTTTGTTACAGTCAGACAGATATAATATCACTGCAGGATCAATTATATCCAAATATGAGATGACTTCTTCACGACAAGAATATGCTGTTCATCCATTAATGGAGCGCTTAATCGAAAATGTCGCTTGTCTGTGAGGAAGGCGCTGAATTCAATAAGATATCCATTTGCTGTCGTCAAAAATAAAGTATTGACACTGTTCCATATTGGCTCAGTTCCTTCGAATATCAGGTGACCTGCTCCTCACACAATCTATCTGTCGATGAGCGGGCTGGAAAATAACTTGCTACATTAATTGTTATAGCAGCTGAAGAGAAGGAATCAATTCGTTAAATGAACAGACAAATGACATACGCGTGTGTGTGATGATGGGAGGCTGATATATTTACATGGACGAGCCGGGCACTACTGCAGTTTAGTGCACCCTCTTTTACCCCTACTGCAGTTTAGTGCACCCTAAATTGGCGAGCACTGACCGAGTCATGAACAAGCGTAATAAGATCGTTTAACAACATGATTTAATCAACAGAATGAATGCCGTTCGTTCTTCCCTATAGTTATAAATGAGTGTCTGTGTGTCTTCGTGTGTCTTCGTCTTCGCACATTACACCGAGCGTGCGCTTCGGTGTAATGTGCGTAGTCATCGTTTGCGGGAGAATGCGCCGTTGTTTTAGGGTGCACTAAACTGCAGTAGGCGCGTTTCCGTCTCTTTCATAGAGGGTGCACTAAACTGCAGTAGTGCCGACGAGCCGATTCGAATTATAGGCCTAACTCCTTACTAGAAGAGACTTTTAGCTTCATAACGGAAAACCAGAGTTCTATAAGTGGACAGATTGAATAATTAAACTGATATTCAGTTGCAATTCTCATGTGAAACTTAGCGATATCATATAGACGAGTTGAAGTGATTGTAGGGGATAAAACGGAATAAATATATCAACTGACCATTGACAGTCATTTGACAGTACTTTGACAGACAAATAGCTGAGTAAACTAGTGTATGACATGAAGGATGCTGGGTGCGCACCCACTGATGTAGATCTATGACAACATGAACAAAATTATTGATTAAAATTTCACATGATCTCATTCTTTCATTATTTTGGTACAAACATCAGTTAAAGCATTTGTGGGCCAGAATCAGATAAGTAATGAATATGAAAGAAAATACTACTCTTCCTTTCATGATTTGCCTTCCTTAAGGCCCTTCGCCGACTCAATTGTCAAACAGAAACGTCGGAATACATTTAATGCATGAATACTGCAGTTAACAAAGTAACAAAATCAGGAAATCAATAAGCAAATCAGTTCCACAGTAAATCTGCTCCGGCCCATTGATGACATGTTACACAACTGTTTCCCGTTAGATCAATTTGATTAAAAGATATTAATTATGAACTCATTTGGTATTTTATTTTGTAGGCCTTACATATGCTGCATTTTGGATTTATACCAAAATCATTTTTGAGCATCTGATATTGGCATTTTAGAATTTCGTTTGCATCTGTATTCCAATATTGCAAACGAATGTGCCGAGAAATTTTTAATCGGTTGCATGCAAAGATATTTAATTGTTTAGAAGGGCTAGATGAGAAATAGATGCCTAAATTTGAACCCATTTTAGTACGGTCCTTATCGTGGCAAAAAAAAACATTGTAGCGATGGGGCGAAATTGCTGTTTTGTCGGCTGTACGGTGTGCAATGGCGACAAAAAGCCTTGAAAATGGCACATGATGTAAAGCACAATTCACTGATACTATATGATAAGTTTCAAGAATATTCGTTCCGTAGTTTCTCTGAAAAAAATTGTTAAAGATGAGAGCGGTGATACAGCAATTTAGTGCAGTACTATCAACTTGGAAGAAAAAATATTCACATGAAGACTGATGGGGTGTTGATAAACACACAACCACCTCTGTAGAATTCATGACTATTAACAAATTCAGTGAGAATCCGAATATTACACTGACCAATGGCTATTAATAAGGCTCAACCATGTCAACAACGCTCTTCGAGTTATTCACCAGGCTGAAACTACAACATGGATCCATGTATTGCAAATAATTAACAGAGGTCATTTTAGATCCAAGTGGAATCGATCATCGGATGTCTGTCAATGTCAAAGATGTTGACAATATGCATTGTATAACATGCGTAATATATGTTGTTTGTTTTTATTTGCTTAAGCCAATTTTATATCAAATTTTCTGATAATTGATATATATATATATATATTTTCTGTTGCATCAGGTAATTTCTTACCGCAAAACTACATTTACACGTTAGATTATTGCCAAGCTTGGCAATCGCGTTTGGCGTGGCCAGGCAACGGTGGACACAGCAACGATGTACATGTTCAACCATAGCCAGGCTTCGTACTTATTACAAAGAAACAATCTGCATGATCAAAAGTATAGACGCGGCTCATTTTTCTGTTCAGAAAAGTCATTTAGTCATGTATTAGGTGAATTGCAAGTGAACTTCACTCTGCTTTTATCTAAGAATGAAACAATTGGCCTTCATTTGTGCTATTCCTATATAACATGCGCTCTTCAGGTTTAATAATCAACTGACATAAAATAGTGCAATGAAGTCTAATTGAAAGAATTGCATCAACAGGGTGTTCTTATTTGCAACTGCGTTTTGCAAGACATCTGAAAAAGTAGAGTAGTCTATTATTTGTTGCAATTTGAGCGCTGTATTTAGACGTATAGGCCTATAAAAATTCCATGATTTATTATTAAAATGCGTTTTGGTTCTGTAATTACTAAAAAGAGGTAATGAAAAGGAATGTTTGTTGCTCGCTTACAAATATTTTCAAATTCATGCAATCAGCTGATTTTCACTGGTTTCGTTGCACACAAGGTAAAAACACGTCTATTTCCTATCTAGCCCTTTGTAATATTAAATATCTTTGGTCACGTGCATCTTTGTTTGAATTCTTATTTCGCCATTGTTGTCAATATTTGCATGAGAAGATGATGGGATGTACGACGAGGCCCAGATCTACGAGAGGCCAGCCAGCGCGATCACCAGACACGCGGCGTCATGTCGGTCGTTCATCGGGCAAGGCAGAAGATCGCCTACTTCCATGGAAATAGATAACAATAAAATCTGTAGAAGGGAAATATGGCTTCATGCGACACGCAATAGTGGCACATAACTGCACGCATTTTCAGTTAGGTGCACTTGTCAAGGACTGCATCATTGGGTTAGAATCAGTCACATGTGCAATTCTAAGCTTTTAATTGATCATTCATGCCCCAACTTAGTTCCTTCGGACGTGCCGCGACCTTAAGTCAATTTCCAAGCCAACTTCAGATAAACAGTTTATTTCTTTGCCTACTTCAACTGTGTTGTTCAAGCACGTCATCAGCCGCTACTGCTGTATCTCGAGGCCACAATTATGCTAGCGACGACTTTGTGTGCGATTCTCCATGTACACAAAGACACCGTAGCAACGATAAGTTTACCGTTGAACTGATTTTGTTACTTTGTTAGCTGCAGTATTCATGCATTAAATGTATAATTCCGACGTTTCCGTTTGACAAAAGTCGGCGAGAGGCCTTACGGAAGACAAACCATAAAAGGAAGAATCGTTTTTTCTTTCCTTTTCATTACAAACGTCGACATTTCCGTTAAGAAATTTTCTATTCCTCCAAATTTCTAAACCATTCAATTTTCCTTTAAATTCAAAAGAAATTGAACCGCAACACACACAATTGAGATATGAGCATTATAAAGGCAGCACAAAGTCGTCCGGTTTACTCAAAGTAAGTATACACTCAAGGAAAAAATAAAGTACCCGGTTAGACATTTAACTCTATTTCGAAAACAACAAGACAATATGCACTACTTGTGCTTCAGAGTCGATCACAGAAACAATATCAATACACGTATAAAGTCAGGAAAGGCGTACTAGTACATAGAAAACAGTCAAAATCTCGTAAAATCACCTTCAGCATCCAGTACTTCTACGTGGTCACGCATTGAACTGATAAGAGAAGCTCGATAATTGACATCATCCATCAGTTCATTCCAAATGACATCAAGCGTAGCAAAGAGTTGGTCACTGTCTTCTCTGTCCTCATATTCTCTTTGGAGTTTCAGTTCCATCTGTGCCCACACGTGTTCGATGGGATTCATGTCGGGACTAAATGCAGGCCAGTCTAAGGTAGGGATTTCATTGTGTTGAAGGAACAGTTTCGTCCGGTTCGCCGACTGTATCGGTGCATTGTCTTGCTGGAAGATGCCACCTGCTTGAGTGATTGTATTCCATACTGGAAGAAGATTACCTTCAAGGATGTCGATGTACTTTTGGGCATCCAATCTCTCTTGAATTCTCACCAGGCTCGTATGTCCATTACTTGAGAATGCACCCCACACCATTACATGCGCGACAGATCTGTTCGGAGTACGGCAGACGTAGCGATCCGTGTACCGATCTCCTATCGATCGACGGACATATTGTACTCGTGACTGACCGATGCAGAATTTCGATTAATCAGAAAACACCACTTTCTTCCACCTCTTCAAAGTCCACGATGACTTTTCTGTAGCCTATTCCAATCTGCGATGTTTATGATCTGCTGTCAAGGCTGTCTTTCTAGCTGGTGTAAATGCCTTGAGACCACCGCTCAGCAATCGATTTGTTACGGTCCTTCTGGTGCATTCTAGATTTAGGTTTTGCTTAATTACTCTGGCAGAGCAAAAAGGATGGTTCGAAGAGAAAGTTAAAATTTCCTCGTCATCTTCTTCAGTTGCACTTTTCCTACGGCCACAAGAAGCTCGATTGGTTGCTTTAGCATCTCCACCAGCTGATAGCCTCTGTAGGTACTTTCTGACTGTGTTCTCTGATATCTCGAGGCACTCAGCAATTTTAGGTCTTGAAAAATTCGCATGAAACTTTAAGGCGTAGATTTGACCTCTCTGGAATTCAGTCAAATCACATCCACGTGTCGCCATGACTAATTTGTTAATGCTATAATACCGGTATTTAAAGACTCGTAAGCTTGTATTATACAAGTCTAATGAACTTTTCAGACTGTCCTTCTTCAGAAATCTTATGCCACTACACGTGGTTTACTAGTACTGTATATTTTTGCACACATCCTAAAACAGGAACTCTTGCTAAAAGTGACGCAAGGAAGTTACACTCAGACAGGATATCAAATAAATAAGAAAATATTCGACTGAACTTCTTTGCTTCATTGATTTTTAATTTTCAAACTGGCAAGTCCAAGACTGCATCTGTCCTCTGAAATAACAGAATTATGTAGATGCCTGCATAGAATATTTAATAATTTAATTTGAATTCGTCTTGAATAATTTGGATATTCATTACGGAGAGTGACTACATGGGAGGTTGTGGGCATTAATAACTTGTTGCAAAAATTCCAATACTGCTTCCTGATCTGGAACCTGCAATAGAGATTTTAGAATCTACTGATCGTTATTTCATGACATTGGTGCTCTCCCTGTCCCAGGTCTAAGTTTGATTTGATTTTGATTTGATCACGATTTTATTTTAAAGTATCAGTGTAACATATTGCTCCAAAGGCCACTGTACACAAAAAATTAAAACACAAATTCAGTGCATGCATGATCAGTCATAAAAGCCTCTCGCTGATCTTTTGAAAAGACGCAGAGATTTAATTGTTGTAATTTCACTGGGCAGCCTATTCCAGCGTTGAGCAGAGGAGACAGAGAAATGCTTCTTTGCCACAGTTTTTAGGCGGAATCTTGGTATCTCAATTAAGTTATTTGATGCAGAGCGCAGATGCTCACAAAGGTAACCCGGAGCATAATCATGAAGGCATTTTTTATGCACAAGAATCACAAGCCGAAGATGTACTCGTGAAGTCACAGGTAGCCATCGCAATTCATTGAGAGCAGGTGTGATGTGAGCTGCTCTAGGGAGATTGTAGACGAGATGAGCACTGGCACTAATTACACGTTGAAGCCGTGATAGCTGGCCCTTCGGAATACCCGACAAAACAGAAATACAATAGTCCAACTTGAGGAACACCAAAGATGATGCGAGACGACGTGTGATGGAAGGACGAACAGAGCGTAGCTGTCTTAGGCTACCAAAACAGGAGGCAACTGTTTTCAAGACACGGGGCTAAAATGACCATGTCGAATCCAATATATAACTCCAAGACATTGAAGTTGAAAGACAGGAAAAATGTTGTGGTTTGCCGATTACGATAGGTGTCTTTACGAAGTTTCCAAGGCGCTGTCGGGTACCAATCCACATCAGATTACTCTTTTGAGTGTTGAGGTGTAAACCATTGGATTTCAGCCACTCCCTAGCACACGTATGCAGTTGGACATCTCACCTGATAACGTAGATATTCTACAGGGAAGGCAAGAGCCATAAACTTGAATATCGTCCGCAAAATACATGCACTTTCAGGTTGAAACTTTTTACAAGGAGAATGATGTCCATGATGTAAAGAGAAAAAAGCGCCGGACCGAGGACTGAACCCTGTGGCACACGACAGGTCACTGCAGAAGTGGATGAAAAACTATCACTAGAATGAAAGTACTGTAGTCGATCTTTTAAATAGGAGTCAAACCATTTTAGGGCAGAACCAGACAATCCATAGGACAGGGCAAGGCCAGAGCACATTGTGGTCAACAGAGTCGAATGCAGACGACAAGTCAAGGGCTGCGAAAAGAGTAATGTTGCCATCATCCATGGCTGTAGGAACATCACTGGATATCTTTAGAATCGCGGTTTCAGTGCTGTGAAATTTGCGATAGGCAGACTGATGTGAAGATAACAAATTGCCTGACTTCAAATACGATAGAAGCTGCGTACAAGGACCAGTCGCTCAAAGCTTGGATAGGATGGGAAGATTACTTATAGGCCGATATGACGACAGCTGTTCAGTCTCATGGCATGACTTTTTCAGGACAGGAGTCACACATGAAGTAGCCAGATCCACAGGAAATGTTCCACACAGGATTGAAGAGTTCACCAAGGTGGATAAGAATGGGGACAATAAATCAATACATCCCTTTAGAAATTTCGTTGGCAATTGATCTCACGATGATTGTTTGTTGGGCATTGATCGGATCATAGCAGTTATTTGTACGGGTGTTACTTCTTGAAATTCACGGAAACATACGCTGTCATTGACAGAAGAAAATGTTGGTGGTGCACAATCATTTGCGGAGGCTCGAATAGTGTCAAGTTTCTCTGAGAAAAAACGTTGAAAAGTCTGGGCATCAATAGAATTTTGGTTGTTAGCCTGATCATGACCAAGCAGATGCTTCACAGAGCGCCTCATTTTACTGGAATTTTTTGATTCAGCCTTTAACTTATTGCACCACAAATACTCCCGTTTGCATTTCAAGACGTTTCGGTAGAATAATCTGGCAGATTTCAGCGTGACTTGAAGAGCGCTATCATTGCTTCCAACGACATATCTTTCATTTCGTCGAAGGAGCTGCTTGACCAATCTGCAATCTTGGTCATACAAAGGATCAGATTCACGGCGGCGTATTCTCATCGTGCGCAATGGAAAAAGGTGATCAAGATCAGTCTTCAAAACACTAGAGTAACAAGAGACAAGTAACCCGTGAGTAACGAGATGACACATTCAACTGAGATGGGATCACAGTCGGTAAATAAACGCGAAAGACGAATACCAGATTGAGATGCAATTGCTACTCCTCCGTAGTTCACACTCATTGTGTCCTCATTCACCCGTGGGTTAGGTCTGTCGATGACATGTAGACCAGAAGCGTGTAAACGACGAATGGAGACCGAATCTGAGTCATGCCACGTTTCAACTAGCAAAATGATGTCTACCTGATGGTCAGCAACTAATTCCAAAGGATCGTCGACCTTGTTGTTTAGTGATCTGACGTTGTAGAGGCCGAAATAGGTTCCATGTCAAAATTGTCTTCGTGCAAAGTGGTCTGTCTAAGAACTTCCCACGGGAAAGCCACAAACTAACATTTTAATTATAGAAACGATTCCAGTGGCATCTAAAATAGAATGTCTAGAAACATCTAAATGTTTGTGTTAAAATTTCAACTGGAAAGTCAATGTTCTCCGGTTATTTGTGGAGGTATGCCTAAATAGACCTTCTTTCAAACTGTCAGAAGAGCTTTCGGCTAAAATTTGAACAGAAACCTAGGTGGTAGGTGCTGCTGAAATAGATTATCTTATTAAATTTTGCTTTGTGGCAATCACCAATCAAAAGTTTTCACTCCCCTTTCGAAAATTCAGCATTCCAATAGCCCATCACCTTGACTACCTGATAATGATTGCAGCTGCTCTTGATCTACCTAGACTGAATTTATCCATCCTCTTTGTAATGTCTTGACCTCAAATTGCACTTTTGAATCTTGCTGTATGATGTTGTTTTAATTTATCAATATACTCTGAGACAGTTTGCGAAATGATGCTTGATGATTTGTATTTTCAAGTCAAACAATTCTAAAATCAAGTGTTCTAGGTATTTCTAAGTTATTTCTGATCTCAATATACTTGTGCTATTCTATGGATGTGTTTCAATTGCTGAATTATTTAGAAATATAGCATGGCGACAACGATGGGCTGTTAGCCCACGTCGTTGCAGAACAAAATACACCTAGTGTGCCTTCATCACAACATACGCTTCTGGAAACGGTATTTCGGTACTTCTGTCTCACAACGACGAGTCTGGTGAAAACATCAGAATCTATGTATTATAACAGAATATGCCATCACCCTATTAAACAAGTTTATAGCAATTTTATGTGTTGTTTTTGATGTTTTTGACTGTTTCAGTCGAATTTCCGGAACTACACTAACTTTCACAACTGCAGTGTTCATTCATGATCTCAACAATTTCAACTGTAGGTAGTCAGGTGAGTCCCTCTTGAGGATTGAGTCTTGAAGGACTGTATTGGTGCAGCCACATTCTTTTCATTACACAATTGCAAACTTGCCTGGAACCAATCAAGCAATTTCCCTGTAGAATTGATATACTCAAGTTATTTGTCATCAAATAGATTCAAACAAAGTCAATCCATTCATCTGAGAAACATATCTATCTATAAAGATATCTATAAACATATCTATCTATCTAAACATATTTTGGAATGCATGCGTTTTTTCAATGCTTGTATTTTTGCGGGTTTTTGCCTCCAGTTGACCAGTATCAGTGTCTGTGACGAATGGTAATTAGCAATAACCATGTCAAAATAGAAATGGCTAAGCATGGTGATGTCTACGAAACATACGCGTTTTTTCAATGCTTACACTTTTGCGGACGTGTAGGTCTATTTACCGGTAGTTAACGACTATCTTATTCAGTCATTATTGAGCCATAAAATACCAAATCGCTCTATAGTAGAATGTGAAGCGTTTATGCACGATAATGTGCCTGTTGAAATGACACAGTACACTAATTTTTGAGATTGTTGTAGTGTCTAGCTCCAACATTTTCTGCTCTACTCAAGCTGATGATTTCTCAATCACCAAGCTCTATTTAGTCATTAGATTAAAAGTGTGATATCATTCAACAAAATTGTCTTATAGCTAGGATATGAGTTCATGTCGCTTTAGAAATTACTGAATTTCTAAAAAAGCCTAGAAGACGAGTGAAGGCAAAGTATGGTGAAACAAGAAAAGCAGCGAGTCAAGACACATTCTGATGAATAATTATTGTCATACTGAGGAATTGTGAGTCCCCAATGGCCTAGAAACATGAGGCGTGGTAGCAGACATGGAAGAAAATTGTACCTGTTCAGTCGGTGTAATAGTCGCGAGACGAAACTTGTACCAGCTCAGCCGATGTAATTGCCACTGCCCATTTACGCACTAAATAGTTTCAATAAAGAAAATGACAACATATAACTTTGGTGTTTCACAACGACTTGTGAATTGACACAGCCAAATCTTTAAATACTGTATGTCAAATAGCCTGGTCCGGTTGCAAATATTTGTGCATCTTCCGAGGCACTTGAATGTTGCATATATATATGATAGGACAATAGGTTGTTATTTTCTACGCTTTTGTAAATTTGCAGCGATCGGATCTAGCTGTCACTTGCTTATACATGTCCTTGTAAATGTAATTTATACTAGTGTGATGCATTAGTGGCTTTGGAATGAGAAGAATGCAATGGAACATAGGCTGCAATTGACTTGATATTAATTTTTGGACTTAAGCTTGGAAATTATTAAAAGTTGTTGATTGTCATCACCAGGGCGAGAACAATAAAAATGAGTTCAGACAATATTAATTCACATCAGACAAGCAAACTTCAGCCAATTCAATCAACCAAAAATCGTGGCGCAGTGCCAACTTTGAGATGTGAGGACTTCTTTCCTGTGGGGATTAATCTTGGACCCCACGACTCAAAACTCTTAAAATTGCACTATTTTTCATCATGCAAACATTCGTACATATTTCCGGCCTGGCAAACCTAAGCGTAAAATTGTGACTTAACAGACCGGACTAATTATGGAAGCTCTTTACTCTCTGACTTTACCTTGGTAACTTTATTCATATTCTTTTAGATTAATTAATTGATTTTGCTTTGTATTGATTTTGTATTTTATTGCTGTCGCAATACTTAAAAACTTCATTCCGTCATGATGTGGGTAGTTATTGTAGATATCTATTCCACCTTCTGGCCACATTGTGTCACGTTGTGAGTAGAACTGCTTTTCTGAATCGTGTTAGCAGTCAATAGCAGTGTGAGCCAAACGTTCATGTCCACTTCCAGTGTAGCCACCATGATGAGTATTGGACGAAAGACTTGGTGCAAAATATAATTAAGCATTTACTTGTGTCATTTTTTAAATTTTTCAAGTAACTGAAGGGACATGTTTTTTCAAATTATATTTATAAAATACATCGCCCATGTGATGCTACTTTTTACAATAAATAGCAGTTTGGAATTTGATTTCACATAATTTCAATACATTTTGAATATGTTATCGTTCTAGGAGACAGCTGCTATGATTGTTCTGTAAAATATATTTGTACATACATGAAACATATCTTGCTTTTAATGGTGTTCATTATTCATAATTTGAATTACTCATGAAAAGCTATATTTCAATCTCCAAGCCTTCCTCGTAAAGAATAAAGGGTATCTATTTCTGAATCTCTGTTAAGAAGTTTTTGGATCCGAAGTGTCTTAGGAAATCTTGAGGACCCAGGGCAACCTTGTTGTTAGGCACAAAGAAAAACATCCGTTGCTGTATTAAGCCAATGCATTTCACTTACCATCGGTAAGCATGCTCACGGAATGAATGTTACAATGAGAGATCGACCTGGTTAAAAATCAATAAGGTTTAACATCACTACCAACAATATTTACAGAAAGACATCACTACTTATACAAATAAGAGGTAATACGTAAAATCAAATCAAATCAAGAGAAGTCATTGAGTGTCATTCCATATATCTCCAACGCATCTATTGATCTTATTCACACTTCCATGCTTCTTTGACCACAAGGCCTCCTTGATAAGGCGCTTGCTGAAGTGCTGTTCTCGGTCTATGACCTGACATTGTTCCCAACCGATGGAATGGTTAGAATCCATTACGTGCCTGGCAACCTCAGAGTTGGTGGACCACGTCTTAACACTTCTCTTATGCTACTTCAATCTTTCGTCCAATGTTCTTGAGCTCTCCCCAATATAATGCCAAGAGCAGCTTTCCTCTTTGCATGGCAACCTATAGACCACACCTATTTCTTCCGGCTTTGCTGGTTGCTCTTAACCAGGTCGATCTCTCATTGTAACATTCATTCCGTGAACATGCTTACCGATGGTAAGTGAAATGCATTGGCTTAATACAGCAACGGATGTTTTTCTTTGTGCCTACAACAAGGTTGCCCTGAGTCCTCAAGATTTCCTATGATGTCACAACAGGGATAGTTCAAGTATTCCGAAGTGTCTTGCACAGACTTATACGAATGAGTCCAAAGGAACATAACTTGACTATTTTTCTTGGATAATTCGCTTCAATCATGATCCCCCGCTTGCCGCCAGCACTCATTTATCCCTATAGTCTTCAATGTTCGTACATTAAAACAACTTGTAATTTGAATTCGAAATTTCGAAGTCGCTACAAACAATTCACTGTTCCAGAATGTCAGCACCATTTTTACTTTAATAGAACTGTAATACAGATTGATGCATGCATGCCTTCTTTCCACTAATGATGAGCATTTTATCTTTTGAATTTTGTCATTTTGAATTTGAATAGCTCTTTGGGTCTTCAAATTCCCTTCTAATTGAATTAAAATTCATCTTTGGCATACTGTATACGATATTTCGTCGTCTTTAACGTCGTTATAGATAATTTGAATTAGTCCTCATAATATCATTGTAAATAGGCTTCAATGTGATAGATATGTAGAAATAGTATTGAGAGAATTATATACACAAGAATGCACTACTTGTAGACATCACATGAAAGTCACTTCTTCATTTGAATTAAGGCCTCCAGACTTCTGTTTCTGTCTCTCTTTCGATTTGCAGAAATGCCAATAGTATTTGGTATTCACAGATGGCGCGCACGACCTTGTCAACAACGAAGCAATTATCCCAATTGCCAAAGTTGATACTGTACTTATGGCCATAATCCATGTCTATGAAACGATCTCGTGCTGTGAAGGTTTTGCCGTCACACTTTTTCGCAGTTGCAGTCAACATTTCAGTTTGGTTTGATACAATGGTCTCATTCCTCAAAGAACAGTTTGATGTTATCGTTAGCAAAGCACCTGCAATCTTCTCCGACATCATATTTGCTATATTTAAACTAAGTCCCACACAAAATCCACATACAACACCAGCTAATGTTCCAAACCAGTTGGCCCATGGTCCCAAGGCGCCAAGCAGAACCATAGCTACATATGGTCCACGAAGTGCACCATCGATTGATAGCGAAGCCTCAACGATAAGACTGCCTCCTCTCATGATGAAAGCCTAGCAAAGTAGACAGAATTCCGAAGATCGCTACTAAACATTTCACTGCAAGTGCCGCTTTCTGATAAGTAAAGCGGGAACCAAAATACGGAGACATAACATCATACCAAACCGTCGTTCCAAGTGCAGTAAGTCCAGATGAGAGAGAACTTAAAGAGCCAGCAAATATTGCTGCCAACATAAAGCCTGGAAATCCCGGATATCCAAGTTGGTCAATAACAAAATATGGAACGATGGCATTACCTGAAGAAACCCATCCTGCAGAGAAAACGTCACATCCACGATGAACATAAAAGGAAAATATAGCTAAGCCTGTTAGTGTAGCAGCACTACCGAAGATGACACTTATAGGAGCAACTAAAGAAAATGCAATACGAGCTTTCGGAATGCTGGGCAATGAAGAGAGACGCTGGACACCAGGGGTTGTCACTATTGATGTACCTAGCGAGAATATTCCATTGGTGATTGTTCCAAATAGAGTATGTCGAGTTCGAAAACTCAATGACACATCCACATCATGAAGTCGACCATATCTTTCACCATAATTTATAACAGCCATCAGACCACCACTGTTGATGACCGCATATATCAATACAACTAGCATGCCGCAGATCATGAAACCGGCTTGAACTACATCTGTCCATACAACCGCTTTCAGTCCACCTATGGTTGTGTAGACCAAACCAATACCATTCCCAAGTAGAAGTGCACCAACTACTGGTATATGTCCAGCAGATAATTCAGATAATGCTATTGCAGGTGCATACATACACACACCAATGTACAAGCACGTTGAAACAGTTGACATTAAATATGCGATAATTACCAATATTGGAGATTGAAATCGTTTCAGAATGTATTCGTTTGGACTTTTGATGTTTAAAGGATTAAATAGCTGTATGAATAGGAAGCATACAGGAAAATATGCAATTAATTGACCAATGTAATGAAAGGCAAGCATGTATCCATGAATATAAACTTCAGCTGGTATTCCAACTATAGTTATGGCTGAAATGTGAGACACAGCAATTGAAATTGCCACTGGAAGAGTTTTTCATCCTTCGATTTCCAATCAGATATTCACCGGTTGACCGTTGACGACCACCGAAAACAGAGAAAAATATTCCAATGGCGAGAGATAAGAGCATAAATCCAGCAAAGATGACATAATCAATAGCCGTCAAACTTTCTGCTTTGCTTTCAAGTAGCATTTCTCCTTGTTGAATTCTGCCTCAGTTGTTGATATATTGAAATGAAGAATGGTTTCAAGATCTGAGATATTCAACAATTCAGATCATGACAAGAGAATCTCACAAGCGTTTGATCGAACAAGAATTTAACGGAGTTGACAGTTCACCTCATTTGCGAACACAAAGTTAGATTAAGTTTCCAATTAATTTCATTACATTGATCTCTCTGGATCATTTGAGCAGAACCTGCGCATATAGCTTAAATGTTTACATTGATCCGGTTGCATGAGGATGTCTCGTTTGTCCTCAACTAAATCAATGAACTTATGTTGCTTACTTCAGTCATCATCATAAAGAAGATAATGATAGATCAGATAATGGAAATCAAAATCAATTAGTCACACATGTAAATTGTATTCAGTATGTATATGTAGTTTTATATATTTGCACATGTATGTTAAACATACCAGTCGCAAAACCACTAATGCATTGAAGAGTTATGTCAACAATATAGCTACTATCTGTTCGCAAGCTGTTTCAAGGAATAGACTCAGTAGATTGTTACTTGCTACTTGTATACAATTTGAAGCAGAGGATGACATTATATATTTTCATAGGTCTTTCAACCAATGATGTGGAAACGGTAGAGGCGATCAATTTCCAGTGGAAGAGGACTGTATGGTGGCGCTCCCGTTTATCATGTGCTTGATAGCTGTGACTAACCTAATAGTGAATGTCAATACATCAATGTTTGCAGTACGTGCCATGTGGGAAAAATATTGTTGGAATGAAGTTGGCATTTCCATACAGGATGCCGCCAACAGGAGGTTCTTTCATACTTGAGTTGATGCTAAAAAACAGCTTTTGTCTCTCCTTGAAATTTATTGACCGGATTAAAATAGTTAATTAAAAGATATGTACAACCCCTACGCGTTTCGAGCGTTCGCTCTTCCTCAGGGGGTAATTCGCTAAAACCAACTGATCTGGCCGCTCATGTGGGCTGCTTATATACAATGCTAACGGTTGAGAGATGTTCAAAATACCGTCAACTCTTTTCTTCGATTGATTTTTGGAATCAACTGTTTAATGTAACGAGCTTCAGTCAGTCTAGTGTCCAATGCATCTTTGCACTTATCAAGAATTTCAAGGTCAAAATCAGTCAAACGTTTTGATCTACATTTCAGACAATGTTCTGCCATAGCACTCGAATCAAGATTACCTTTATCTACAGCACGCTTGTGTTCATTATAACAATGCTTAAAAGGACGCGAGGTTTGACCAATATAGAAATCTTTACAATGATGGCATGTAAATTTGTATACCAAAAACCGATCTGTACACTTTATCTTATTAGGCAAACTCTCACAAACAAGGCAACTGTCGTGTTTTTCTACTTTTTGTTTGAATTTCAAGGCATTATATAAAGTTTTATTAGGGGAGCTAACAAGAGTTATCGTAACTCGTATTTTTAATTAATTTGCGGATATCACGATCAGTTTTATCGTTAACAAATCCGAGTTTCAAATACGTACTGTTTTGACGCATTTCCTTGCATCTTTTACTATTTTTCTTATGTTTTCGTTTTTGATAATTGTTTTTGATATGGTTAGGTACGTAACTATCGCTGCGCAGTGAAATACCCGAATGTATTTCTTTCTCAAACCATTTATAATTCATACTGCCTTCTTTCACCGTGATGTTTATGTCCAAGAAATTAAGTGTAAGGTTTTTTGGAACTTCCAGAGTAAATTCAATATTCTCATCGATGCCATTAAAAGTTCTTAATATTACATCAAAGTCGAAGTCTTTGTCAAAGGGACCCATAATTACGTCATCAATGTATCGAGCATAAATGCTTGGAGATATATTGTGCTGTGATTACAAAAGTGCTGTGATGCAACCAGACAACATGTGAACCATCGGCTAATTCCTATGAAAATACATGTAGGAACTATCTGCTAAGATGGAAGCTTGCCAGTTTGAAATCCGCATACCTGAAGTAGCGGATCTTTATTTCGTTGGATTGGAACAAAAACTAATAAACCATGCACAAATCGAAGGATCTAGTTAAGGTGGTCATTAATCGCTCTGAGATTGCATGATTGTATTAGATGAGGTCAAACGTCAAATAATTCAAACTTTTAGTTCAGCTGAAGTATCACTATCGCACATTTCAGTAGTTTCTGCAGGTGAAGAAACAACCCAATTCGATGTCTTTATCGAGACACTGAGGCTAAAAGCAACATGATTCTGAAAATTTTCAATAATTGCTGATCAGAACTAAAAAGTACAAAAATAATAAAAAATCATATTTGAAATTTGAATTTGAATAGCAGATAATTTCAAATTCAACGATTTTGCACTTGTTAATGTCTCTATATCAATAGGAAGAATCCTTTATGTAATCTCCACTTATTTCAAGAATTGATGCCGCAATATACTGTACATAAGAATATACATATACCGAAATCAGCCAAAATATTCAAAACACTCAAATTTCAAAATATCTCTCACACCAAAAGTGTTTTGCTAAAATCCTTCTGTCAAAAGTTTCATCATATGCAGAAAGTAAAGCTACTAGAAATCTGGTGGTCATACCTTGTTCGCCACTGGGGCGAGGTTTAATGTATATTTCTTCGATCGTCCGATGAGCATCATCACGTCTGGAAGAATTAAAACCATTGCATAATTTGGTTCTGGTTATCATGCATTGGTTTTAATTTATTCACACGTGATGATGTCTAACGGATTATGAAAGAATTGCGTTTGTTAGTAATTACAAAAAATATTTCAGCATCGAAAACAGTGGTTCTTTCCAATCGAGCAAAACGCCATTCGTCAAGACGTTCAAGACGCTTTTCGCCGTTACTGTCTCTGCCGCATCCATGCAATTCCCTGGGTCTATCGCGTGTTGAATGATCGGTTGTTCACCAGAGCCGGCCTGTTCCAACACGCCCGAGAACCAATCGAGGAGACCTCGGCCTCTCGGTCATGTCGCTTAGGCGTCGAGACCTCTCGAGGCAAATCACCACCGCAATATTTAAACTAATTCCTGAAACTAATGGAGTTACCAAAGCATCTTCTAACAAGTAATGATTTAAGGATTGTTAACCCTGGAGTTACAATATTGAGAAGATATTTAATGATAAATAATGATATTTATTCATTTCGGGCATGGGACACACTGTCTTCGGGAACCTTTCTTATGTGATAGTAATTCACTTTAATATGGACAAGGCTTATAAAATTGAGTGCTTTGCATGCCTTGAAAAATTGCTAAACACCTTTATTTGAACGATTGTCGCAATTTCATTACTTACCATAGTTAAAAAAATTGCTTAGAAACTAGTACTTTTGCTCAACGAAAATTGATACTACATTGCACTTAATTCAAACAACGGCAGCTTAGCAATAGAATAAATTCAGCTATGATGTCGTATCCTGAATGGTCCCAACTCTTCCGGTTGTTGTAGAGAGTTTATATTGAGAAGTAACGGAAAAATTATGGTCAAACAGTTGACTTTGTCATCGGTTAACCGGTAAAGAAATTGTAACCGATTATCCCTATTCCATGCATCGAAGCTTAGTTCATTTGATATTCCTGTATGTCATCTTGGAGCATGATGCTCATAAGTCAATGACAATAATAAACCATTCGAAACACGTGCGAGCTTGCACTGACATCTGTTTGACGCTTGTAGCAGAGACCACCGACTGCATGTTTTGTAGTCATCATGAAGGTAGCTTTATGGAAATAGGAGTAAATTTCTTTCCTGATGCTTGACACCTTAAGTAAATAAGGCATCCAAGTAAGACATTAGGAAGTAAATACATTTTCCCTTCATTCTGACGCATTAATGAAAATCTCCGAATCTGAGAAATCTGCACTGATCTCTTAGAATCGGGATTTTTATTAGTAAGAATAAATGGAAATTTAGTTTACTTTATTTCTTGATCGGAATTGGAAGTAATTTTTGGTTTGAATCATTTTAGCATTTTTGATGAAATCAGCTGACTACCGGGAATATTTTTAACTTAATCTTTCAAATTTAGCTATTTACTGCAATTTGTCCAATATGCAAGAAATTGCATTTTGGTAAGAACAGTGAAATGTATTCATTAATCCGTGCCAACACGTTGAAAGGAAATACATAGATATATATTCTTCGAATCACCGTTCCGTCTCGACATGACTAGGGCACGGAGGAGGCGAATCGTCATCGTGTTTCATCATTTCATAGTACCCGTCGAAAAATGCATACTCGTACATGCATCTGACTTCCCTTCCAACTTGCAAATTCCGAGTGCGTGTGGAACTCTCTCTTCTGTTTCCAATATGTGACATGCCACGCTCAATCACCGCGTAATTCAACCGTGAACCACGCGTAATTACATAAGACCCCAAACATCCGTGGCTATGCGGGATATTGCTGCAATATAAGTTATAGAGAGACATTTGCAAACCCACCATCCGGAGCACAAGAACAAGTCAAAGCAATTCTCTCAGAGAAGTTGAAATCTCTATTTGCCCAACAATCGTCATTGCAAAACATCGTGAAGACTGGAGCTCATGACAAGCCACTGGTGATTGCCTCACTAAAAATGACTCATGTTATCCTTCGTGAAAAGCACTCATACATGGACATGGAGAAAATAGTAAAGCCATGCCTATCAATTGCTGCTAAATATCTCCATGGTGGAAGCAGAGCAGTTGAAAGAGTGACTTCCATTCCCTTGTCCGACACCACCATTCGCAGTCGATGTCTCCTGATTGCTAAAATGATAAGATTTGAAAGCACAACTTGTGGAGAAGCTGAAAGCATCCCCCGTCTTCGGAATTCAGTTGGACGAGACGACCGACATTGAGGAGAAGCACAGCTGATCGTGTATGCCCGTTCATTGCAGAGTTGAAAATTGTTGACCGTTTCTTGTTTTGTTTAACATGTGAATTGAAACCACGCACAAGCAATTTTTGACCGATTGGACTCTTTCATGTGTGAGGAGAATCGAGTGGATTAAGTGTAAGCCGTCACAACCGATGGAGCTGCCGCCATGGTTGGTCGTGTAAATGGTGTAGTAAAGAAGATCCAGACTGTCTCACCTGAGTGTCGCTCAGTTCACTGCATCATTCATCGTGAGATGCTGGCAGCGAAGAAGCTATGTGATGAGGGCAAATCAGATCTGGAACTTGTACTTGATGATGTTGTGAAAATGGTGAACACAGTTAAGGCTAATACGAAGACGATCAGATTGTTCGCTCAACTCTGTGAGGAGATGGACTCAGAAGTGACGAAGCTGTTGTACCATTGCGACGTAAGATGGCTTTCAAGAGGGAAAGTCCTTGAACGAGTGCTCCTGTTGAGAGAGGAGTTGGCAGTTTTCTTCACAGAGCTTGGTGATTCCAGCGCCGTCAACCTGAATAACTTGAATTGGCTTGGAAAACTGTCATATTTGAGCTCCATTTTCCACTGTCTGAACACCTTGAATCTAAGCCTACAAGGGAAGGAGGCGACATCTTCACGGCTTTGTCAAGAATAAAGGCATTCCATAGAACATTTCGTCTTGGATGAAACAAGTAGAGAGAAAAACTTCATCGACTTCCCTGAATTCCATCAATTCATGCTAGCTCAAATGGGAGCTCACGGATGCGGCCTCGAGCAACAAATGTCTGAATCGATACTTCAGCACCTGATGTCCTTCACGGCAACATAGAAAAGTATTTTCCGTTCCAAGAACAATCACATCTAGAGGAGAATCTTTGGATCATTAATCCATCTGTTGCCGAAGAAAGTTCCTCACTGATCTGCGAGAAGATTTGGAGCAGAGGATGAACTTCAAGGCTTGCGATTATTATGGAAATTTCTGGGTTGGTCTCCTTCGAATCCCGGAATATGAAGACGCTGCTGTGAGAGCCCTAAGTCTATTGGAAGCAATGCCGAACTCATACCTCTGCGAGAAAGGCTTCTCCACTCTTGTCTCGATCTAAACAAGTAAAAGAAAATTCTTAAGAGACATCGACGAGTTGATGCGCGGAGCATTGGAAACAGACATAGCCCCACGATTCGGCTTGATGGCCGATAGCATGCAACAGCAACGCTCACATTGATGTCAGACAGAATAAGAGAAGTAGTAAGCAAAACTCCACTTCTGGACCGCGCAAGATGGCCGCCGTCGTGGCTGAGTCCCCCCCCCCCTCTGGCACGGCAGAGTGTCGTGGTCGGCCGCCGTGGTGCTTCGTGTCTGAGTCCCCCCCCCCCTCTGGAACGACAGAGGTTGTGGTCTGTCGTGGTGTGCCGGCCGGGTGGGTCCACGTTCACAACATGTTCGCTGACGTCCCCCCCCCCCTCTGCAACGATAGAGTGTGAGACTCGGGTGAGTTGGTCCGACCGCCTGGTTGACGTGGGCGACCGTCTAGGTTGACGTGGGCGACCGCCAGGATTAGTCTTGAGGCTATAGTGTGTGATGTTTTTGGTGCAATCTGCTGAATGTTGGGTTGTAAAATGGGTTGTTTCGAGTGGAAGGAGATGTCGGATGAGAAAACGGAGGTCAGATTCGGATTCAGCGTGAAATTCTGCATCGGTAGGGTGAGTTTCAAGGCAATCGGCGAGAAAAACTGTTTCTTCAAAATTTTGACATAGAATGTGGGACGTTTTGGTGTGTAGCGCCCAAACGAAGCATCGGATGAGAAAACGGAGTCCAGATTCGGAATCTACGTGAAATTTTGGGTTAGGAAGGATGTTTCCAGCGAAATCGGAGAGAAAAAATTTTCGGCTGACGTCCCCCCCCCCCCCTCTGGACAGCTTGCTTCGATTTTGGCTTCTAGGGGACGGATTTTGTCGTGCGATAGCTCGTTTGAAAGCTAAGAGTGAGACAAATTCAGTGAAACAATCGGCTTGTTCCTATCTGTCTTCGTTCAAAAGTTAGAGCGGTTACAAGATTTTAGGTCGGAGCTCGCTTACCTGAAAAATCCTAAGTGTCAGAGTGACTTTGTATGGGTAAAATTTTGAAAATTTTCCAAAGTGTGGAATTTCGACCTGGGACCGTCACCAAAACATTTTTCATCAAATTTCGCTGACCTCCCCCCCCCCCTCTGGACAGCTTGCTTCGATTTTGGCTTCTAGTGGACGGATTTTGTCGTGCGATAGCTCGTTTGAAAGCTAAGAGTGAGACAAATTCAGTGAAACAATCGGCTTGTTCCTATCTGTCTTCGTTCAAAAGTTAGAGCGGTTACAAGATTTTAGGTCGGAGCTCGCTTACCTGAAAAAATCCTAAGTGTCAGAGTGACTTTGTATGGGTAAAAATTTGAAAATTTTCCAAAGTGTGGAATTTCGACCTGGGACCGTCACCAAAACATTTTTCATCAAATTTCGCTGACCCCCCCCCCCCCCAGACAACAATCTTCTAACTTTGGTTCTAGTGGACGGATTTTGTCTTACAGCTACTCGTTTGAAAGAGGAGAAAAAAACTGCTCGACAACATTTTTTGTTGCGAGTCAATCGGACCAGCCGTTCACAAGTTAGAGCGGTTACAAGATTTTAGGTCGGAGCTCGCTCACCTGAAAAATCCTAAGTGTCAGAGTGACTTTGTATGGGTAAAAATTTGAAAATTTTCCAAAGTGTGGAATTTCGACCTGGGACCGTCACCAAAACATTTTTCATCAAATTTCACTGACCTCCCCCCCCCTCTGGACAGCTTGCTTCGATTTTGGCTTCTAGTGGACGGATTTTGTCGTGCGATAGCTCGTTTGAAAGCTAAGAGTGAGACAAATTCAGTGAAACAATCGGCTTGTTCCTATCTGTCTTCGTTCAAAAGTTAGAGCGGTTACAAGATTTTAGGTCGGAGCTCGCTTACCTGAAAAAATCCTAAGTGTCAGAGTGACTTTGTATGGGTAAAATTTTGAAAATTTTCCAAAGTGTGGAATTTCGACCTGGGACCGTCACCAAAACATTTTTCATCAAATTTCGCTGACGTCCCCCCCCCCCCTCGTTCGGACAAAATTTCTTGAAACAAACTTTGGTAAAGGTCCCAGGTCAAAATTCGGAAGTTTTTAAATTTTTCAAAATTTTCACCACACTGGAGCTCCCACACTTAGGAATTTTTTCACTTGTGGCATGTTACATGGACATGTGCTGGCGGACCAACTTCCCGTGGTCATATGAGAATGGTTCAGGTGTCATATTGTAAAGAATGATGAGACAAATCGTTTGCAACAAACCGCATGTCGCTACGATGAATACTTTCGGAGATAGAGCCATTTTAAGTTTTCTTCCGAGCATATATAAACCCCCGACAACGTAAGTCTGATCACTTCATCGAAAGACGAGGTAAGCGACGGTCGTCGCTCTGAGCTCCCGATATCGGGTGCAAAGGACTCTATCTTTTGAAGTAGGCAAGCTATCTTGCTACTTCAAAGTTTGTATGATAGAGTTTGATAGTGTCTTTACTACTGATAAAATTTTTTAAAAGTAGTATGAGTAGTAAAATGCGGAATTTTTTAAAAATTCTTAATTTTCACTTTTTTCAAAGTTTTAACATATAGACTAAGGTTTTCAAGTATCCTGAGTTCAAATATGCTATCAGATTTGAAATTTAACTAAGTCTAAGGCAGCTTTGAGGGGTTAGATCCCAGCTACTGATCACTACCTTTGACTCGGCGTTCCTGTTACCACTTCGGGGCAGTGACAATGATGTCTTCAGCTGTAAAGAGCGGGTATCGGGGAAGATCTCTCACTTCCCTAGTGATCGGTACAAGGCCTTCGGGCTGTCGACGGGATCGAGTGCCACTCACTACACTCACATCTATCATTCCTCACTAAGTGTTGATATTATGTTGAATGTTGACTAAGTTGAATGTTGAATGATGATATTATGTTCTAGGCTGTATACTACATTCAAATCTGCTATCAGAAATTTAACTAAGGCAGCTTTGAGGGGTTAGATCCCAGCTACTGATCACTACCTTTGACTCGGCGTTCCTGTTACCACTTCGGGGCAGTGACAATGATGTCTTTAGCTGTAAAGAGCGGGTATCGGGGAAGATCTCTCACTTCCCTAGTGATCGGTACAAGGCCTTCGGGCTGTCGACGGGATCGAGTGCCACTCACTACACTCACATCTATCATTCCTGACTAAGTGTAATGCTTTAGGAATATGACTGTACTACATGATTTAAAACTTATACTAATTTCATTATCTTACAGTTAACGAGAAATCTCAGTAACGACAAAAATGGTCAATAACGATAGAAACAAAAAATTTCACATAAAAATGTGCTCTTGTGGACGAATCAACCGCCGAGACGGTCTCAGGGACCACATAAGGAAGGCAGGGGCCGACCACATGGTTATCCTGAATAGGATTGCCTGTGTGAAGTGCAGGGTGCTGTTGGTTGTTGGGCAGGAGGCCGAGTTTTATCGGAGGCATGGTGAGTGTGTAGGAGGGTTGGTGACCGATTTGAGGTTTACGCAGTTGATTGTGGAAGAGAGGGAGCGAATGTTGGCGAATGTTGCGAATGTTGTTGAGAATGTTGTTGAGAATGCTAGTGGGAATGTTGTTGAGAATGCTAGTGGGAATGCTGTGGAGAATGCTAGTGGGAATGCTGTGGAGAATGAGGTAGAGAATGCTGTGGCCGGTTTGAAGGCTGACAAGTGGCGGAAGAGAGTGTTAGAGAGTGATGATGAGGATGATGTGGATTTGGATAGGGAGCGAGTGAGGAAGTGTGTGAGGAAGTTGAGCTCTTCGTCATCGGAGGTATCCAATATTGTTATTAGCGACCCCCCCGAAGAGCTCATCTTCCCCAATAGTGAAGGGTGGTGGGGTACGGAAGCAGTCGGCGCGGTGGGATGAGGACATGGAAAAGAAGCATGTGTCGCAGCAAGCGGCACATGCTTTGTTGGTAGATCGCTATGAAAGTTTGAGGAAGGTGAATGAGAGAACGTTGAGTGAGTTGAGTGAGCTGAAAATGAAGGAGGTGAAATGTAAGGAGGTGGCAGATGAGAATATCCGTATGAGGCGTGTTGTGAAAGAGTTGAAGGAGAATGTGCGAGTGTTGGAAGACAAGAATGATGAGTGTGAGAAGAGGGCGAGTGCTGCGGAGAGGAGAATGGGAGAGGCAGAAGCGAAGTTTGAGGAGATGATGAAGGAGATGAGTGTGTTGAGAGCGAGGAATGTTGAGTTGGAGAGGACTGTGGCTCGGCGGGGTGATGAGAGGCAGGCGTGTGAGAAGTTGGAGCGCATGAGGGATGAGTGGGAACGTGTGAATGAGGATCGTTTGTTTGAGTTCCACATCCCTATTCGGGATAACCATCTGGCCGGCGAAGTCCTCGTCAATAAAAGCCTGGACGAATCAATTATTTGCTATCATGGACATCCGAGCAAGAAATGCCTCCACGCTACACTAAGAATGCGCGGGCATCTCCACAAATTTTCAATCAGGAAGCCCGCGAGACTGCCTAAGGATGACTAACTTGGTAAGTGAAAAAGTAAATAAGATAGTATATCCTATTCTAATACATATCATTTTCATTGCAGATCTTTGCCTGCCTTCACCACCCCATCAATTTACTCCCGAGAACGAACCATCGGCTCTCTTAAGGGCCACCTAGGGGCAAGACATGATAGAACCTCCACGCGGTTTGCCCTGGGCAGTCTTCGGACTGGCGAATACTATCATTAAGTTGAATCTGCTATCAGTCAACTTGAACGTTGCGTCGCGTTAGAGGGGTATATAAACCACTGCCTCTCATTTCATTTCATTTCAATCATGCAGACGCCGAACAGTCAAGTCAGCTCTCCTCGCGGACCGCAGTTAAGGCCGCGAAATTTATTTGAGGAGTTCGTCAGGCTAGAGGAGCAAGACAGAGTCCACAACAATCTTGCTCGGATTGGCAATCCGATGACAGCAACTGCTGTCAATCCAACGGAATGGCGCTACATTCCAATTTTTAGTCATGTGCCAGTTAGTGTGGAAGTCGACAGTGCTACCAAAGAGAGAGTCTTTGACTCTCTCAGCAGAATTGGTAGGCTGTAGGATGACGACTCCCGAGAACGAACCATCGGCTCTCTTAAGGGCCACCATGGGGCAAGACATGATAGAACCTCCTCGCGGTTTGCCCTGGGCAGTCTTCGGACTGGCGAATACTATCATTAAGTTGAATCTGCTATCAGTCAACTTGAACATTATGCAGTCGATTGCTATCCCTGAAGCATTCTGATTCGCTGTTGAGCAATTCATTGTTGAAAACCCTATATAAGCCAGAAGATTGTAGCGCTTCTCATTCAATTTGAAGTCACGATGGAAGCGACATCTGCCGACAACATTCCCGTCTTCACCGATGAAGACAACGGTATTCCCAACTTCATCATCCTCGACGAGTGGGATGAGGATGAGAAGAAGGGGAAGATCAAGAGGATCGTTTGGACGGATGAGGTGTGGACTCCTAAAACCACCCGCATCCGAAAGGTGCCAGATGCACCAGTACGACCTCGGCGGTATAGGGTTTATGACAACCTAGCTGTCATACCTATTGACTATTCAAGCCAATAGTCAACTTAATTGTCACCGAGAACGAACCATCGGCTCTCTTAAGGGCCACCATGGGCAAGACATGATAGAACCTCCTCGCGGTTTGCCCTGGGCAGTCTTCGGACTGGCGAATACTATCATTAAGTTGAATCTGCTATCAGTCAACTTGAACGTTGCAAATGCAGTTCGGTGTAATACTTCCTTTCGACGGGCGTTCCTGTAAAGGGCGGCGGTGAAACCCGTAGCTATGTATACCGCAAGGGACATTCGGCAATGGTCAATCTTGTTAAACCTCTCTGCGTCATGTTTGCAAGTGATTGCCTCTGTCTCAACGTAGTATGCATTCGCGCCAGGGCGACATTTAGCCAACTGTCGAAGGTTGCCTAAAACTTTCCATTGCATACGTTATGAGAACCATGAGTTCTACCTGTCTCTATCAATGAGACGAATTGATGAATGGAATGAAATGGGAGGACACTCACGCGCCACACGCAACATAACACACTTCTCTCTTCCGTAGTCTAACAAGCTCTTTACACATGGATCGCAGTCGATTGCTATCCCTGTATCAGAAGTGTAAGCTATCTTAATTTATTTGACACTATTTTATCTACCATCATCGTCCATATGAAATGTTTTTAGATTTACAAGTTAGACTAAGCGTGCTACTATTTCCAAATGAAAAAGTATACATGGTTAAATCATCCACTTAAGCCCATCCATAGTCTAACAAGCTCTTTACACATGGATCGCAGTCGATTGCTATCCCTGTATCAGAAGTGTAAGCTATCTTATTTATTTGACACTATTTTATCTACCATCATCGTCCATATGAAATGTTATAAGATTTACAAGTTAAACTAAGCGTGCTACTATTTCCAAATGAAAAAGTATACATGGTTAAATCATCCACTTAAGCCCATCCGTAGTCTAACAAGCTCTTTACACATGGATCGCAGTCGATTGCTATCCCTGTATCAGAAGTGTAAGCTATCTTAATTTATTTGACACTATTTCATCTACCATCATCGTCCATATGAAATGTTATAAGATTTACAAGTTAAACTAAGCGTGCTACTATTTCCAAATGAAAAAGTATACATGGTTAAATTATTCACTAAAACCCCATTCAAGTAAGTCAGTATGAAAGCAAAGATAATACGAAATAAACATTTATTATGGCATGTATTTCAAAAGGTCTTCATCGTCAATATCGTCCCAGAGTCTGGCTTCACATAGATTACAAAAACAGTTGAGCTGCTTTAAACGTTCTTCTGCAGCGTCCCTCACTTTCTCAATGTACGCCCACTCCGCCACGGTTCGCGGTTGGGAGTTAGGGGTGTACCACTCCCATATTTGATGCAAGTGCGACTTGCTGGTCATCTCCATCACCCCTTCGGCATCATATTGTAAATATTTCCACCGTATGCCTGTTAGGTCGGGCAACTCCTCTTCATCTCCTCCGATAATGATAACTTTCGTATATTGTCGAGATTGTATGTCTTCTCCACCTTCGCCTTTCTTGGTGCATTTGGTGTAACGAGCACCTTTGCTGATGTATATGGAGAGGAGAACTCCAATGCGGTATTTGGTGTTGTTGGAGGACTTGTCATGTTGTCTTTGAAATGCTGACTTTGAATAATGATAACTTTAACATTTTTCTAATTCTTAAGTATACACAAGCAGCCAATCAGAATGAACATCCAATGAATGAAGAGGATGAAAGTATATAAGCAAAGTGACATTCAGGTCATTTCATTTAATCTGTGAATCATACAAGTGACGAACGCACGATCTCTTCTCTTTGACTATTATTTGAGTGAAGTCTCTATCTTGTAGAAGTATCAACCTTAAACTTGATTTCGTTGAAATGGTAAGTTGAAAATTTCCTCTCATCTCCTCAAACGTGTGACTAATAGCATCTTCCTCAATTTCAGACATCAACTTCATCACCAACGCCCTCTCTTCTCGAGGAAAGTTTAGAGTTATTGAGTCAAGGTAGGTTGTAACACTACACTGAGGCTTGAACAGAGATGAAAGAATGATTTCTCTTTCAGGTGATGTGAGTTCCAGCTCAGGACTCTCGCGGCAAGGCAACGAGTGGGAATGTGCCGACTGCGGACATATGTTTACAAGGAAGCACAGTCTCCTTCGACACATCAAACAACGTGTGTGTCAACGCAAAGCGGCGTCAATCTCCGGAGGTGAAGTTGATTCTGACGATGACATCTCCTTTCCTTGCGATTTGTGCCCTCTTTCTTTTGATAGTCACTTTCAGCGATCTTCGCACAGACTTCAACACACGCATGCAAATGATCACTACACCAACGGTACCTCTACCATCTCCCTCATTAATGTTTCACATAATAATTTAGTACGCGACTACTGCATGGAGTCCAATACTCAAATTGTAGATTTTCCTGAGTTGCTCCTTCAAAATTCTAACATTATCGAAGCGCTCTTCAATAATTTAGACAATTTTAGAATGAAGGCGCTCATCTACCTTAAACTAAAATATATTAAAATAGATTTTCAAACGGGTCAAGTGACGGAGAGAATACAGTTTCATATTCCTTCCTCTTCCGCAACCGAAGTTGTAGACTGCGAGTCTTTGGCTAAATTTTCACATTCAATGTTTAAAATCAAATGTAGATAAATTCAATCAACGCGACAGCGCTCTCATTTTTGATGGTGTGGACTCAGCCATATTCAAAATTTCCCTATTAGAAAGTCATGCAGCTCGAGGCACATTTAAACTTCCAAAAACGTTGTATAATAAGAAAGCAGTCATCAATGTTGATTGTAAATCACAGTGTTTCAAATATGCAGTCCTATCCATCCTTCACTATAATGATATCAACGCGCATCGAGATCGCACCTATAGCTATAGACAGTGGGAGGATGAACTAGACTTTGAAGGTTGTGATAGTAACAACATGAAAATCAAAGATGTAGAAACGTTCGAAAAACATAATAAGATAAAAATTGTCGTTCACGTGTGGGAGAAGGGGTTGAAGGGTGCCCGCTATAATTCACGTTCAACTTGTTATGAACGTGTAGTCAACCTCTTATTAGTAAAACAAGATGATAGCGAGGAATGGCACTACTGTGGTATTCCCAAAATCTCTCGCTTGTACACTCACTTGGGGCACTCTAAATGAGGTGAACATTTTGCAGGCGACCGCTGCATCCGCTCCGTTTGGAGTAAAGTAAATTTGAAACTCACTATGAATGGTGCAAAATACACAGCGAGGTAAATTAAATGAACGCTTGCCCAAGATAAAATATTTTCACATAGGATTAATGTGACGAATTAAGTCCCTGCGTGTCATTTACGCAGACATAGAATGTACATTGGATGATATCATCACCAGCCAGCAGGCCTATCCTGCTATGAAGTATGGATGACCACTTTAGGAATAGACAAAAACAAATGATACTTGGCAAAGTGGAGGATTGCATTTCAAAATTTCTAGAATTTCTCGCGAATAAAGCTGCGAAACAATTTACAACAATCATATAGATTCACCCAATTGCAGCGTAAGTCACTATCTATATGTCAGATGCAGAGACAAACAAAAATTTGAAAGTTGCAATCTGTCCTAAATGTCATAAAACGTTTGATGACGATAACAATTAAGAAAAAAGTGCGTGCTGTCATGCATCACAACATCACTGGTAAATTTAGAAACGCACTCTGCCTCCAAAATGTAACTTTCTCACTTAGGTTGAGGACGTCGTGCGTTCTCTACCCGTCATTTTTCATCAACTTTAAGGGTGTCTATGACCGCTCATATGCTCATAAAAAGGAGGGTAAATTTGAGCCAGATGAAATCGTGGCAGTTTAAGATCTGTAATAGCACAAAGAACACGAGAGGAAAAAATTCATGGCAATGACAGCAACACACTCCAGTACCGAGTAGATAAAACTACACACGAAAATAAAGGACAGGCGTTCTTCTTCGAAAATAAAATTTTTAGATTCATTTCAATTCATGTCCCAGCGTCACTGCTTCTCTCGGTCGCGCCTTAATCTCAAGTTTCTTCATAGCGCACTCAACTTTGGAAGAAGAAAAGAAAACACTATCCGCAAAACTTAAGGGATTGAAATAATCATGCAAAGGAGTCTATCTTAGCGTCACGTTTTAGCTGTCAATGTGTCTCTAAATAAGAAACTGAAACAAACCCTTTTCCATTGACCAAGTTCAAAACACGATTTTTGGAGGCTGAAAAGATTGTTTCCAGTAGAGGATAATGAACATGTCAGAGGATGGTTATATTAATATTTTATTGTAAAACGTTTGGGATTATAGGATCGCTTACTTGAATTAGATGTCATTGTGTGGTACTGATGGGTTCTTTAGGAGTTTCGAACGTAGTGGATAGAAGTAGACAAGAATTAGATCCTATCCACTTTGTCAGTCTACTCTAGCATGTCCTTTAAATCAGCTTTATAAATGATGGGTGAGACATTCACGCTTTCTTACAAGACCCGTGAGTGTATAATAGTATTTGAGCGCGGAAATACGCGGTGGGTACTATCATTGTAAATAAACATCATATAAAATCTGAAACAGTAGGTGATGATCATATCCACCTAAAGTACTATGACCAAAATAATTTATATGGCAGTTCACTGTATTCCTAAATCCATCTACCTCATCGAGTTTAGTTGGTTTAAAATCGTAAATGTGCTTGAGTATTAACTCCAACTCCTTAAACATACTGAACATGATTCAGATGAGGGCATTGGGTTTATTATTTTGAAGTGGATTGATATGTATCCAAAGAGTATTAAAATATAAAACTGCTGATTTCCCACATCGACCTGTCATTGGCGAAGTGATGAAGATATTGTTGTCACATTACATGGTCGAACTATTGCATACTTACCTTAACGAGTAGGGGACAGACCAAGGTACCAAACATGCCGCAAACCTTTTATCAGACCCAGTGATGATAAGAATAAAAAACTACGCGCACGCTTACACTTTGATAGTAAATATTCTATTTGGAAATGGGCATGCTGATAAATTCTCAGTTCCCCGCATTATCAAATTTAGACAGAAAGCCATCTCAAACACTCTACATAGATAGTACAGTAAAAAGACGTGCAAGCTCGCCAAAACTAATTTGAGAAAAAGGATTTTGGATAAATATAAGATATAATAGTCTGATTCGGAAAGACCTATGGGAGGATGTTAGAAAAACGTGCCAATGATGCACTCCTTGTAACAATAGGTTGATGCTACCCTTATAATAATCCGATCTTGGACACATCTCATTCGACCTCTTTTCTTGATAGAGAATCATCGAGATGAGGATCTTGTAGGTGTTAAAAATGATTAAAGAATCGAGAAGTTGAGTTGTGCAAAGCACATCCGAATAGTTGAGCAAGCGTTTTTTAGATTTATTCAGACGCACGCTTGCTAAATGTGTATCAATCTT
>CAJQUW010006227.1:0-80000 GCA_907163375.1 Prostheceraeus crozeri
ATGATTGCATCTTCGAGTTGTTCGGAGGCAAACAAGTGGACTGGAGTGCTGTTCGGGTCATTTTTCAGTGTTGAAGGAGTTGTTCGGAGTGGAATGATTGCATCTTCGAGTTGTTCGGAGGGAATTGAGTGGTTGGAGTGTTGTTCTGATAATTTTTCAGTGTTGAAGGAGTTGTTCGGAGCAGTAGGATTGCATCTTCGAGTTGTTCGGAGCCACTTCAGTGGACTAGAGTGTTGTTTGGATCATTTTTCAGTGTTGAAGGAGTTGTTCGGAGGGGAATGATTGCATCTTCGAGTTGTTCGGAGGCAATTGAGTGGACTGGAGTATTGTTCAGATCATTTTTCAGTGTTGAAGGAGTTGTTCGGAGGGGAATGATTGCATCTTCGAGTTGTTCGGAGGCAATTGAGTGGACTGGAGTGTTGTTCGGGTCATTTTTCAGTGTTGAAGGAGTTGTTCGGAGGGGAATGATTGCATCTTCGAGTTGTTCGGAGGCAATTGAGTGGACTGGAGTGTTGTTCGGGTCACTTTTCAGGGTTGAAGGAGTTGTTCGGAGCAATTGAGTGGACTAGAGTGTTGTTTGGATCATTTTTCAGGGTTGAAGGAGTTGTTCGGAGCAGTGAGATTGCATCTTCGAGTTGTTCGGAGGCAATTGAGTGGACTAGAGTGTTGTTCGGGTCATTTTTCAGTGTTGAAGGAGTTGTTCGGAGCAGTAAGATTGCATCTTCGAGTTGTTCGGAGCCACTTCAGTGGACTAGAGTGTTGTTTGGATCATTTTTCAGTGTTGAAGGAGTTGTTCGGAGGGGAATGATTGCATCTTCGAGTTGTTCGGAGGCAATTGAGTGGACTGGAGTATTGTTCGGATCATTTTTCAGTGTTGAAGGAGTTGTTCGGAGGGGAATGATTGCATCTTCGAGTTGTTCGGAGGCAATTGAGTGGACTGGAGTGTTGTTCGGGTCATTTTTCAGTGTTGAAGGAGTTGTTCGGAGGGGAATGATTGCATCTTCGAGTTGTTCGGAGGCAATTGAGTGGACTGGAGTGTTGTTCGGGTCATTTTTCAGTGTTGAAGGAGTTGTTCGGAGGGGAATGATTGCATCTTCGAGTTGTTCGGAGGCAATTGAGTGGACTGGAGTGTTGTTCGGATCATTTTTCAGTGTTGAAGGAGTTGTTCGGAGGGGAATGATTGCATCTTCGAGTTGTTCGGAGGCAATTGAGTGGACTGGAGTGTTGTTCGGTCATTTTTCAGGTTGAAGGAGTTGTTCGGAGATGCACTTCGAGTGTCGACATGAGTGAGGTTGTTCGGGTCATTTTCAGGTTGAAGGAGTTGTTCGCAGGGGAATGATTGCATCTTCGAGTTGTTCGGAGCCAATTGAGTGGACTAGAGTGTTGTTCGGGTCATTTTTCAGTGTTGAAGGAGATGTTCGGAGCAGTAAGATTGCTTCTTCGAGTTGTTCGGAGCCACTTGAGTGGACTAGAGTGTTGTTCGGATCATTTTTCAGTGTTGAAGGAGTTGTTCGGAGGGGAATGATTGCATCTTCGAGTTGTTCGGAGGCAATTGAGTGGACTGGAGTGTTGTTCGGATCATTTCAGGTTGATGAGTTATCGAGAATGATTGCACTTCATTGTTCAGAGCATTTTAGGGACTGGATGGGGTTGTGCATTTTTTCATTGTGAAGAGTTGTTCGATGCATTATATTGCTTCTTCTCTTCGAGTTTTCGACATTGGATGTCTAAGGGTTGTTCAGGTCATCTTAGTGTTGAAGGAGTTGTCGGAGGGAATGATTGCTCCTTTTTCTTCGAGTTTGTTCAGAGCCAATTAAGTGACTAGATTTGTTCGGTCACTTTTCAGTTTGAAGGAGTTTTCGAGGGAAAGATTGTTCTTCGAGTTGTTTCGAAACCATTGAGTGGACCTAGATTTGTCGGTCATCTTTCAGTGTGAAAGGAGTTTTCGGAACAGTAAGATTAATTCTTCGAGTTGTTCGAGCCAATTGAGTTGACTATAGTGTTGTACTCCACTTTTCAATTTAAGAATTTGCGAGAAAGATTGTGTCCTTCGAGTTGCGTTCGGTCAATTTAGTGGACTGGAAATTTGTTCGCATGTGTCAGTTAAGAGTTGTTCGAGCTGTAAGATTGCTTCGGTCGAGTTGTCGGAGTCAATTGATAATCAAGAGTGTTGTTCGTCTCTTTTCAGTATTGAAGAGTGCTTCGAGAAATATTTGATGGTCTCGATTGTTTCCGGAGCCGATTGAGTGGACTTGGAGTTTGTTCGAGCATTTTTCAGTGGTATCGAGTTGTGCGGAAGAAATATTGTGTCTTCGAGTTGATCGAACAATTGATTGGACAGATCCTTGTTCATCTATTTTTTTCAGGGTTGAAGGAGTGATTCGGCAGAATGATTGCATCTTCGAGTTGTCAAAGCCAAACTAAGGTGGAAACTTGAGTGTTGTTTTTTGATCATTTTTTTCAGGGTTGAAGGAGTTTGGGTCGAAGCAAGTAAGATTGCTTCTTTCAGTTGTTTCGCAGTCAATTGAGTGGACTAGAGTATTGTTCGGTCATCTTTTAGTGTTGAAGGAGATTGTTTTCGGAGGGAATGATTGCATCTGGCGAGGTTGTTCATACCAAATAAGTGACTAGAGTGTTGTTTTTCGTCGGTCACTTTTTCAGTGTTGAAGGAGTTGTTCGGTAGGGAAAATGATTGTGTCTTCTCTTTCATCCCGGAGGGGTTTCGGAGCCGATTGAGTGGAACTAAGTGTTTTTCGTTCTTCTTCAATGTTGATGGAGTTGGTTCAAGCAGTAAGATTGATTCTTCGAGTTGTTCGGCAGCCAATTGAGTGACTAGAGTGTGTGCGGGTCACTTTTCAGTGTTGAACGAAGGTGTCGAGGAAATGATTGGTCTTCGATTGTTCGGTGCAATTGATGGACTGGATTTGTTGTCGGAGTCATGGTTCAGGGTTGATGGAGTTTGTTTCTGACTTAAGATTGCTTCTTCGAGGTGTGTGCGTTGGAGTGCGAGATGTGAGGATCTAATAGGGGGTTCGGTCACTTTTTTCAGTAATGAAGGAGTTGTTATCGGAGGGAAATGATTTGTGTCCTGTTCGAGTTGTTCCGGAACCGATTGAGTGGACTTGGAGTGTTGTTCGAATCATTTTTCCAGTTGTTGAAGGAGTTGTTCGGAGCAGTAAGATTGCTTCTTTCGAGTTGTGTTCGGAGTCATTTGATGGACTAGATGTTTGTTCGGTCATCTTTAGTGGTTGAAGGTGGGGTCGAGGGAATGATGCATCTTCGAGTTGTTCAAAGCCAAATAAGTGGACTGATGGTTGTTTTGGATCATTTTCAGTGTTGGAAGGAGATTTCGTAGCAGTAAGATTGCTTCGATCAGTGTGTTCTGGAGTCAATTGAGTGGACTAAGAGTTTGTTCGGGTTCATCTTTATGTTGACAAGGAGTTATTCGGAGCGAATGTATTGCATCTCGAGTTGTTCAAACAGCCAAATAAGTGACTAGAGTGTTGTTCGGGTCACTTTTCGAGTGTTGAAGTAGATTGTTCGGAAGAAAGTAAGTTTGTCTTCCGAGTTGTGCGACTCCGATTGTGTGGACTAGAGTGTTGTTCGGTCATCTTATTCGAGTTGTTTGAAGGATTGGTTCGCACAGTAAGATTGAGTCTTCGATTGTTCGTAGCCAATTATGGAACTAAGTGTTGTCGGTCACTGTTTCAGTGTTGAAGGATTGTTCCAGAAAATGATTGTGTCTTCGATATGTTCGGTGGCAATGTTGACTGGATGAGTGTTGTTCGTGTCATTTTTTCAGAGGCTGAAGAGTTGTTCGGAGCAGTAAAATTGCTTCTTCGAGTAGTTCGGAGTCAATTGAGTAGACTAAGTGATTTGTTCGTCATGTTTCAGTGTTGGAAGAGTTGTTCGAGCCAATTGAGTGGACATAGATGTTGTTCGGTCATTTTTCAGGTTGAAGATTTTCGAGCCAATTGAGTGGACTAGAGTTATTGTTCGGGTCACTTTCAAGTGTTGAAAACGAGTTGTTCGACAGGGAATGATGGTGTCGGCTTCGAGTTGTTTGGAGCAATTAAAGAGAGACTAGATGTCCTGTTCCAGATCATTTTTCATGGGTTGAAAGGAGTTGTTCGGATACGCCATTGATGGACTTGATGTTGTTCGAATCATTTTTCAGTGTTGAAGGAGTAATCGGAGCAGTAAGATTGCTTCTTCCAGTTGTTCGGAAGCCAATTGAGTGACTGGAGTGTTGTTCGGGTCCATCTTTCAGTTTGAAGGATTGTTCGGAGCAGTAAGATTGGCTTCTTCGAGTTGTTCGGAGCCAATGAGTGACTGAATGTGGTTCGGACAGTTTTTCAGGGCTGAAGGAGTTGTTCGAGCAAGGAAGATGTCTTCTCTCGAGTCGTTTCGGATTCAATAGTAGAACTAGAGTGTTGTTCGGTCATTTTTCCAGTGGGGCTAAGGATTGTCCGGAGCAGTAAGATTGCTTCCTTCTAGTTGTTCGATTCAATTGATGGACTAGAGGGTTGGGCAGTCATTTTTCAGGTGAAGGATTGTCCGAGGGGAATGATTGGCAATCTTCGAGTTGTTCGTAGACATTTGATGGACTAAGTGTTGTTTCGTTCATCTTCAGTGGTGAAAGGAGTTTGTTCGAAGCATAGATTGCTTCTTCGAGTTGTTAGGTACCAATTGAGTGACTGCAGTGTTTGTTCGATTCATTTTTCAGGGTTGAAAGGAGTTGTTCGGAGGGGAATGAGTGTGTCTTCGAGATGTAGCGAGCCAATTTGAGAGTGACTGGATGTGTTCGGAAAAATCGATCATTTTTCAGTGTTGAAGGAGTTGTTCGGAGGAAATGATTGGGGTCTTCAGAGTTGTTTCGAAGCAATTAGTGGACTAGAGTCTGTTCGATCATTTTTCCAGGGTGAAGGAGTTGTTCGTAGGGAATGTTTGTTTCTTCGAGTTGTTCGGAGCCAAATTGGAGTGAACTGGAGTGGTTCGGCGTCACTTTTCAAGCTTAAGGAGTTGTTCGCAGGGGGGGAATGATTGCAATCTTCGAGTTGTTCGAGACCGATTGAGTGACTTGAAGTGTTGTTCGAATCATTGTTAGTTGGAGAGCGTTGTTTCGGGAGCAGTAAGATTGCTTCTACTTCGAGTTGGTTCGGAGCCCCAAAATTGAGTACGGAGTGATTGTTCGGATCATTTTTCAAGTGTTGAACGTGTTTTTCGAGGGGAATGAGTGTGTCTTCTGGAGTTGTTCGGATGCCAATTGAGTGGACTGGATGTTAGTTTCGGTCACTTTTTCAAGTGTTGAACGAGTTGTTTCGGGTAGGGAAATGAATTGTGTCCTTCGAGTTTGTTCGAATCAATTGAGTGGACTAGAGTCTTTTTCGGATCATTTATCCAGGTGAAGAGTTGTTCGCAGGGGAATGTTTTGTTTCTTCTTCGATTGTTCGCGGAGCCAATTGAGGTGACTGGAGTGGTGTTCGTCACTTTTAAAGTGTTGAACCGAGTTGTTCGGGGAGAAATAATGATTGTTGTCCTTCGAGTTGTTCGGACCAATTGAGTGACTGAGTGTTGTTGCGGTCATTTTTCTTTCCAGGGCTGAAAAGGGGGAAGTTTTATGTTTTTGCGGAGAGCATAAAGATTGCTTCTTCCGAGTCGTATCGGATTCAATTAGTGGACTAGAGTGTGTTTCGTCATTCTTATCATGTTTGAAGGATTGTTCGGAGCATAAAGATTGGTTCTTCGAGTTGTTCGAGCCAATGATGGACTAAGAGTGTATGTTCGCGGTCACTTTTCAGTGTTGATGAATTTTTCGAGGGAAATGATTGTGTCTTCGATTGTGTCGGTGGCAATAGAAGTGGACTGGGAGTGTGTTCGCGGGTCATTTTTCAGGGTTGAATAGGGAGTTGTTCGGCACAGTAAAGAATGCTTCTTCTTCTGCGAGTTGTTCGAGATCCAATTGAGTAGGCCTAAGTTTGTGGTCGTCACTTTTTCAGTATTGAAGGAGTTTTTTCGAGGAAATGATTGTGTCGTCGAGTTGTTCGGTACCGATTGAGTGGACTCTGAAGTGTTGTTCGGATCATTTTTTTCTTTTTTTTTTTTTTTTCATGTTGAACGAGTTGTCTCGGCAGGGGAAATGATTGGGTCTTCGAGTTGCTCGAGAGCACTTGATGGACTTTAGAGTCTTGGTCGGATCATTTTCAGGGTTGAAGGAGTTATTCGAGGGGAATGATTCATCTTCGAGTTTGTTCAGAAGTCCAAAAATAAGTGAAACTTGAGAGTGTTGTTTTTGGATCATTTTTTCTCCAGTGTTGAAGGAGTTGTGCGGCCAGACAGTAAATGTGCTTCTTTTCTTCCTCGTGTTTGTTCGGAGTCAATGTGGATGTACTTCAACCTTAGAGATGTTGTTCGGCGGGTCATCTTTAGTGTTGAAGGAGTTGTTCGACAGAGGGAATGATTTTTGTCATCTCTCGAGGTTGGTTCAGAGCCAAAATATGTAGGACTAATTTTGTTCGGAGTCGTTCGGTCCACTTTTTTTTCTTTTTCTTTTCAGTGTTTAAGGAGTTGTTCGTAGGGAAATGATTGTGTCTTCTTTTTCGAGTTGTCGGAGCCGAGTTGAGTGGACTAGAGTGTTGTTCGGGTCATCTTTCCAGTGTTGAAGGAAAGTTGTTCGACCCGGCAAGCAAAGTAAATGATTCATTCTGTCCGAGTGTTCGAGCACCAATTGAGTGGACTAGAAAGTGTTGTTCGGCGGGTCACTTTTTCACGGTGTGGAAGAAGTTTGCGGAGGAAAATGATTGTGTCCATTCGTGTTGCTTCGGTGGCAATTTGAGTGACTGGAGTGTTGTTCGGCGGTCATTTTTTTTTTTATTTTTTTGTCAGGGTTGAAAAGGAGTTTTGTGTCGGAGACAGTAAGATTTGCTTCTTTCGCGTTGTTCGAGAGTCAATTGAGTAGTTCTAGAGTTTTGTCTTCGGGTCACTTTTCCAGTATTGAAGGAGTTGTTCGGAGAAGGGAATGAATGTGTCTTTGTCTTCGAGTTTGTGCGGGGAGCCGATTGAGTGGACTTGAGTGTTTGTTCGATCAGTTTTCCGTGTTGAACGATTTGTTCGGAGGAAATGATTTGTGTCTCGAGTTGCTCGAAGCAATTGAGTACCTAGATCTTGTTCGAGAAGTTTTCAGGTGAAGGATTATTCGGAGGGGAATATTGCATCTTCCGAGTTGTTTCAAGCCAAATAAGTGGACATTGAGTGTGTTTCGGATCATTTTTCATGTTTGAAGGAGTTGTTCGGCAGCCAGTAAGATTGCTTCATTCTTTTCTTCGAGTGGTTCGGAGGCGATCAATTGAAGCTGGACTAGAGTGGTTTTCGGGGTCTTCTGTAGTGTTGTATGAAGGAGTTTGTTCGGAGGGAATGATTGCATCTTCTTTCTTCGAGTTGTTCAAGTAAAAGCCAAATAAGTGACTTGGAGAGTTGGTTCGGGATCATTTTTCTTCAGTGTTGAAAGGAGTTGTTCCGGAGGGAAGCAGTATGATTTGGCTTCTTCGCAGGTGTTTCGGAGGCCGAATTGAGTGGACTAAGTGTTGTTCGTCATCTTTCAGTGTTGAAGGAGGTGTTCGGAGCATAAATGATTCTTCGAGTTGTTCGGAGCCAATTGAGTGGACTAGAGGTTTGTTTCGTCACCTTTGCATGATGAAGACGTTGTTCGGAGGAAATGATGGTGTCTTCGAGTTGTTCGGTGCAATTGAGTGGACTGAGGTTGTTCGGGTCATTTTCATGGGGTGGGGTTAAGGAGTGTTCGAACATAAGATTGCTTCTTTCGAGGTAGTTCGAGTAATTATAGTCTAGAGTGTTTTCGGTCACTTTTTCAGATTGAAGGAGTTGGTTCGAGGAAATGATTGTGTCTTCGAGTTGTTCGAGCCGATTGAGTGGACTTGAGGATGTTCGGTATCAGTGTTCAAAAAGTGTTTTTATTTTTGAAGAAGTTGTTTTCGAGCAGTAATATTGCTTCTTCGAGTTGTTCGGAGTCAATTGAGTGACTAGAGTGTGTTCGGGTCATCTTAGAGTGTTGAAGGAGTTGTTCGGAGGGGAATGATGCATCCTTCGCGGTTGTGCAACCAAATAAGTGGACGTAGTGTTGTTTGGATCATTTTTCAAGTGTTGAAGGAGTGTTCGAGCAGTAAGATGCTTCGTCGAGGTGTCGAGTCCAATTGAGTAACTTAGAGTGGTTCGGGTCATCTTTATGTTGAAGAGTTGTTCGGAGCGATGAGTGCATCTTCGATTGTTCAGAGCTCCAAATAAGTGGACTAGAGTGTTGTTCGGTCACTTTTCATGGTTGAAGAGTTGTTCGGAGGAAATGATTGTGTCCTTCGAGTTTTGCGCAGCAATTGAGTGACTAGAGTGTTGTTCGTTCATCTTTCAGTGTTGAAGGTGTGTTCGGCAGCAGTAAATTAGTCTTCAGAGTTGTGTCGAGCCAATTAGTGGACTAAAGTTGTCGTGTGTCACTTTTCAGTGTTGAAGGAGTTTGTCGAGGAAATGATGTTCTTCGAGTGGTTCGTGGCAATTGATGGACCGGAGTGTTGTTCGGTCCATTTTTTCAGGGCGGAAGGATGTCGACATAAGATTGCTTCTTCAGGTGTTCCGAGGCAATTGAGTAGACTAGAGTGTTTGTTTCGGTCATGTTTCAGTGTTGAAGGATTGTTCGGAGCCAATTGAGTGACTAGAGTGTTGTTCGGTATTTCCGGGTTAAGAGTTGTTCGGTGCCAATTGAGGACGAGAGTGGTGCGGTAAAGGTCAGGGGACCGTGTGTGGTTCGTGGGAATGAGGGGGTACTTCGTGTTGTTTGAGCTATTGAAGACGAGTTCGTGTCGAGCAGTTTGTCTAGGTGAAGGATGTTCGGATCCCCGATTGAGGACGGGATGTGGTGCGATCTGGGTTGTCATGGGAAGTGTTATCGAGAAGTAAGATTGCATTCTTCGTTGTGCGTAGCCAATTGAGTGGGACTGATGTTGTTCGGTCAACTTTCCATGTAAGGATTGTTCGGTGCATAAATGCTTCTTCGAGTTTATTCCACAAATTGAGTGGACTGGAGTGTGTTCGGGTTTTGTCATGAAAGGAGGGGGTGCGGAGCATAAGAATTCTTCTCAGCGTTCGGATTCAATTGAGTACTAAGTGTTGTTCGTCATTTTTTCACTAAGGATGTTCAGCTTAAGAGCGTGCTCTTGTGTAAGGCTAGGAGTGGTCGAGAGGTTGGTTCGGTCATTTTCAGTTGAAGAGTTTTGCCAGGGAATGATGCATCTTCGAGTTGTCACCCAATTGAGTGGTCTAGAGGGGTTCCCGGTCCTCTTTCAGGTAAGAGTTGGTCGTGCTGTAAATTCTTCTTCGATTTTTAGAGCTATATGGACTGAGTGTTGTCGGATCATTTTTCAGGGTTGAAGATTGTTCGGAGGGAATGATTGTGTCTCGAGTTGTACGAGCCTATTGATGGACTGGAGTTGTTCGATCATTTTTTCAGGTTGAGGTGTTGTTCGTGGGAAATGAGTTTCTTCGAGTGTTCGTAGCAATGGATGGACTAAGCTTGTTTCGGATCATTTTTTCAGGTTGAAGGAAGTTGTTTCGAGGGAAATGTTTGTTTCTTCTTCGATTGTTCAGCAATTGATGAACTGATTGTTCGCACTTTCAAGCTTGAAGGAGTGTTCGGAGGAAGTGATTGCTTCTTCGAGTTGTTCCGACCGAGGGATGACTTGAGTGTTGTGCGATCATTTTTATGTAAGATTTGTGCGAGCAGTAAATTGCTTCCTTCGATGTTCCGAGCCATTGAGTGGACTGGATGTTGTTCGAACATTTTTCAGTGTTGTACGAGGTTGCGGAATTGATTGTGGCTTCAGTTTTTCGGAGCCAAGTAGGAAATGAGTGTTGTTCGGTCACTTTCATGTTAACAGTTGTTCGAGGGAAATGATTGTGTCTTCGAGTTGTTCGAGCTATTGAGTACTCAGAGTCTTTTCGGATCATTTTTTCAGTTGATGATGTTCGGAGGGAATGTTGTTTCTCATTGGTTCGACCAATTGGAGTGGACAAGTTTGTTCGGTCACTTTTAATTTGAACGATTTTTCGCAGAAAATGGATGTTCATCGTTGTGCGAACTATTGAGTGACTGGATTTTCGGCTGTTTCAGGCTGAAGGGTTGTTCGACAGTAAATTGCTTCTTCGAGTCGTCGATTCAATTGGAGTGGACTAAGTGTTGTTCGGTCTTCTTTCAGTGTTGACAGGAGTTTGTTCGAGCATAAGATATCGTCATTGTTGCGAAGCAATGAGTACTAGAGTGTTGTTCGGGTCAATTTCATGTTTGAAGAAGTTTTCGGAAAGGAAATGATTGTTCTTCGATGTTCGTGCAAATTGAGTGACTGGAGTGTTTGTTCGGTCATTTTTTCAGTGAAGAGTGTGCAGGCATGTAAGAAATGCTTCTTTCATTGGTCGGAGTCAATTGATGAGTCTAGTGTGTTTTTCGTCACTTTTCAGGATTGAAGGAGTTGGTCGAGGAAAGATTGGGTCTTCAGTTGTGCGAGCCGATTGAGTGGACTTGAGTGTTGTTCATCAGTTTTTTCATGTTAACGAGTTGTTCGGAGGGAAATGATTTGTTCTCGATTGCTCGAAGCATTTGATACTAATCTGTCGGAGCATTGTTCAGTTGAAGGAGTTATTCGGAGGAATGATTGCATCTTCGAGTTTTCAAGCCAAATTGTGACTTGATGTGTTGTGATCATTTTTCAGTTAAGGTGTGTCAGCAAGAATTCTTCGTCGAGGTTGTTCGAGTCAAATGATGAACGAGAGTGTGTTCGGTCATCTTTAGTTTGAGGAGTTTTCGGAGGGAATGATTGCATCTTTTCGAGTTGTTCAAAGCCAAAATAAGTGGACTAAGTGTGTTCGGTCACTTGTCAGTGGTGATGGAGTTGGTCCGAGGAATGATTTGTTCCTTCGAGTTTGTTCGGTGTCCGATTGAGGACTAGAGTGTTGTTCGGGTCATCTTTTCAGTTGAAGGAGTTTTTCGGGCACAGTAAGATTGATCGTCGAGTTGTTCGGAGCCATTGAGTGGACTAAGTGTTGTTCGGTCTCTTTTCATGTGAAGAAGTGTCGGAGGAAATGAATTTGTCTGCCGAGGTGTTCGTGATTTGATGAACTGATGTTGTGCGGGTCATTTTTCATTGGAAGGATGTGGTCGTACATAAGATTCTTCGCGAGTTTCGATCAATTAGTAGTCTAGAGGATTGTGCGTCACTTTCATATTGAAGGAGTTTTCATGAAATTATGTTCTGGCGATGTTCGGAGCCGATTGAGTTCGTTGATGGTTTCGAGCATTTTTCATGTGAAGAGTGTTCGAAGCAGTAAAGTGCTGCTTCGTGTTGTTCGGAGTCAACTTGAGTGGACTATTGTTGTTTCGTCATCTTTAGTTTAAGAGTTGTTCGAGGATGATTCATCTTTTCGAAATCTTATTCCAATTTTCATATCACATTATTCTCAATCTTTTCTTTCTCCAATAGCCTACTTTACTCCAATTATATTTTCCAATGAACTTCCCACTATTAATGTCATGAAATAACATTTATAGAGTTGTTCGACAAATAAGTGACTTGAGTGTGTTTAGGATCATTTTTCATGTTGAAGGAGTTTTCGAGTCAGTAAAGATTGCTTCTTCGAGTGTTCGATTCAATTGAGTGACTAGAGTGTTGTTCGGTCATCTTTAGTGTTGAAAGAGTTGTTCAGGAGCGAATGATTGCATCTCGAGTTGTTCACACAAATAAGTGGACTAGAGTGTTTTCGGGTCACTTTTCAGTGTTAAGAGTGTTCGGAGTATGATTGTGTCTTCGAGTTTGTTCGCAGCGTTGAGTTCGAAGTGTTTTCGGGTCATCTTTCAGTGTTTAAGGAGTTGTCGGACTGATGATGTTCTGCAGGGTGCGAGCCAATGATGACTAAGTGTGGTTCGGTCACTTTTCAGTGGTTGAAGGGAGTTGTTTCGAGGAAATATTGTGCCTTCATGTTCGGTGGCGAATTGAGTGGACTAAGGTTGTCGGGCTTGGTCTCAGCGGGAAGGTTGTCGGAGCATAAGAGGGCTTTCTTCCGAGTTTTCGGTTCGGAGTGTCAATGTAACTAAGAGTTTGTTCGGGCAATTTCAGTGTTGAAGGATTGTTCGAGCCAATTGATGGACTAGATGTTGTTTAGGTCATTGTCAGGTGAAGGAGTTTGTTCGGAAGCCAATTGAGTGGATAGATGTTGTTCGAGGCACTTTTCAGTGTTGACGTGTGGTTCGAGGGGAATGATTGGTCTGCGAGTTGTTTGGAGCAATTGAGAAGACTAGAGTCTTGTTCGACATTTGCATGGTTAAGAGTGGTTCGACCTGAAGGAAAATTGTGTGACTTGAGTGTGTTCGGATCATTTTGTCAGTGTTGAAGATTAATCGACATAAGATTTGCTTCTTCAGTTGTCGGAGCCAATTGATGACTGGATTGTTCGGGTCAGCTTTCAGTGTTGAAGGATTTTCGGAGCAGTTAGATTGCTTCTTCGATGGTCAGCCAATTGAGACTGATGTGTTCGGTCATTTTTCAGCGAAGGAGTTGTTCACAGGAAATTGCTTCTTCGATCGTTTCGATTCAATTGAGTGGACTAAGTGTGTGTTCCCGGGCATTTTCAGGCGGAAGGAGTTGTCGCAGCAGTAAGATTGCTTCTTGCTAGTTGTTCGTGTGCAATGAGTACGAAGGGTGTCGGGCAGTGCTGTTGAAAGTGGTCCAGGAATGATTGCATCTTCGAGTTTCGAGCCAATTGATGACTAGTGTGGTGTTCGGCTTCTTTCATGTGTTGAAGGAGGGGTCGAAGTCCATATATTGCTTTCTTTCTCTTCGAGTGTTTAGAGCCACTTGAGTGGACTGGAGTGGTGTTCAGATCATTTCAGTTAAGAGTTGTTCGGTAGGAATGATTGTGTCGTCGAGTTGTACGGAGCCAATTGAGTGGCTGATTTGTTCTGCAGGTTTCAGTTGAATTTGTTCGAGGAAATGAGTGGGCTTCGATTGTCGAAAGCTTTGAGTACTAAATCGGCATCATGTTTCAGGGTTGAAGTTGGTGCAGGTAATGTTTTTTCTCATTGTTCGAGCCAATTGAGTGAACGAGGGTTTCGGGTCACTTTTCAAGCTAAGAGGTGTTCAGGAATGTTTGCATCTTCGAGTGTGCGAGCGAATTTGAGTGGAACTTGAGTTTTTCGGATCATTTTTAGGTGTGAAGGTTTGTTCGAGCAGTAGATGCGTCTTCGAGTTGTTCGAGCCAATGAGTGACTGATGTTGTTCGGATCATTTTCAGTGTTAACGAGTTGTTCGGAGGAATGATGGTCTTCAGTTTTCGAGCCAATTGAGTGGACTGGAGTGTTGTCGGGTCACTTTTCATGTTGAACGTTGTTTCGAGGGAATATTGTGTCTTCGAGTTGTCGAAACAATGATGACTATCTTTTTTTTTCGATCATTTTCAGTTAAGAGTGTTCGAAAGTTGTTTCTTTCTTCGAGTGTTCGGAGCCATTTGATGACGGAGTGTTGTCGGGTCACTTTTATGGTGGAACGAGGGGGCGCCAGGAAAATGATTAGTCTTCGAGTTTGTTCGGAGCCAATTGCTGGACTAAGGCGTGTTCGGATCATTTTTCAAGGGTTGAAAGATTGTTTCGGGCTGATATGCTTCTTCGTGTGGTCGTAGTCCAATTGATGACTTGAGTGTTGTTCGGGCACTTTTTCAGTGTGAAATTTTCGGACAGTAAGATTGCTCTTTCGAGTTGTTCGAGCCATTGGAGTGACTGGAGTGTTTGTCGGGTCCTTTCAGTGTTGAAGGAGTTTTCGGAGGAATGAGTTGTCTCGTGTTGTTTCGAACCATTGATTGACTGGAGTGTTTGTTTCGGCATCTTTCATGTTAAGGATGTTCGAGGGTATATGCATCTTCGTGTTGTTCAAGCCATATGGATGACTTGGAAGTGTTTTCGGTCATTTGTCAAGTGTTGAAAGGAGTTTTCGGAAGTAAAATTGCTTCTCGTAGTTTCATCATATTGATGACCTGAGTGTTTGAGCGGGTCATGTTTCAGGGTGGAAGATTGTTCTGAGGTAAATTGCTTCTTCGAGTGTTCGAGCCAATTGAAGTGGACTAGGTGGTGTTTCGGGTCATTTTGCAGAGGTGTAGTTTTTCCGCTGATTTGCATCTTCGAGTTTTTTCGTAGCCATTGATGGACTTAATGTTGGTCGAATCATTTTAGGGTTAAGGTTAATTCGGACAGTATATTGCTTCTTCGTGTTTTCGAGCCTATGAGTACTGGAGTGTGTTCGATCTTTTTCAGGTTAAGGAGTTGTTCGAGCATAAATTGGCTTCTCGAAGTGTTCAGGGGAGCAATGAGTGGACTGGATGTTGTTCGGTCACTTTTCATGTGTATGGAGTTGTTCGAGTCAGTAAATTGCTTCTTCGTGGTTCGAGCCAAGTGGACTGTATGGTGTCGGCACGTTCAGTGTTTAAGGAGTGTTCGAGGAATGATTGGGTCTTTCGAGTTGTTCGAGCAATTGAGCTTGACGATTTGTTCGGTCATCTTCAGGTGAAGGAGTTGTTTCAGGGGAATGATTGCATCTTCGAGTGTTCAGAGCCAAATGATGCTGGAGTGTTGTCGGTCTTTTGTCAGTGTTGAAGGATTGTTCGGAGCCAGTAAGATGCCGCTCTTCGAGTTGTTCTGACTGAGTCATTGTGACTGGAAGTGTTATCGGGGTCATTTTTCAAGTTGAATGAGTTTTCAAAGGGTAATTGCGTCTTCGAGTGTTCGGAGCCAATTGAGTGACTAGGGTTGGTTCGGTCATTTGTCAGTGAAGGAGTTGTTCGGAGGAATGTGGCATCTTCGATTATTCGGAGCCATGAGTACTGAGTGTTGTTCGAGCATTTTTAGTGTTGAAGGGGTATTCGACAGTAGATCTTCTCGTTGGTTCGAAGCATTGAGGACTGGATGTTGTTCGGCATCTTTTCATGTTAAGAGTTTGTCGAGGAATGATTGCTTCTTCGAGTTTTCGGACCCAAATAAAGGACTTCAGTCTGATTTAGCTGGAAATCACTTTATTCGGGCGTTAATTGAGGATTCATTGAACGGTTCCTCATATTTTGATAAAGCAAGAAGTGCACTGAAACATTTGACATGCTAATACACACACTAAGCCCAATCCTCGATATAAAACTTTCTAGGTAACTCTAGTTACAGCTATTATTACGCTCTTACTTCCATTTTCTTTTGCAGATTTATTTGGATATTGCAGAATTCAGGAAATGAAACTTTAGGAGCATATTTTGTATAAGATTCTCTCGTCTTAATGAAAAGTCTCCGTCGGTTCCCAGCTTATACAAGGTGTTTCAAAAGTAGGCTAACAGTTGATTTTGCCCTAGGAAATCTATGTTGACCGTTCTATTGGCGATTTACACCTGAATCAGTCGATGGATATCCATGATCAGTCCAACATGAGCCATAGACTTCGACGTAATTGCTACTATCATTTAGAAGTCTATGCAGTAGCATTCCATTGGCAAAGGAATTTTGAAATCTATCATGGACAAGATATAGCACCAATCTGACGACATTACGTACATGGATATGTTCAATTAATTTGATTTGAATCAAACACTGTTAGTTTGACTTGAAGTGAATTAAACAAGCTTGAAGCTTTTTTGAATTTGCTGCTTCTGTCATGTCAGGTCATCTAAAAGATGATCAGAGAAAATGGATTTTGAAATCCTTTTGGAAAAACAAGAATGCTGAAAAGGTGCGAATGGAATGGAGAGATGCCTTTCACAGCAATCCTCCATCAAGATTTGCTATTTATCGCATTCGAGATAAATTTGAAAAGACCGGTTCGGTAGAGAATGCACCGAAGTCAGGACGCCCTCGATCAGTTTCAATAACATCAAACGAGGAGCTAGTGGCCCAAACATTTGTTCAAAGTCCGAAGAAGTCAACAAGAAGAGCCTCATTGGAGTTGGACATTTCTCTAAGCTCTACTTGGAGACTGATGAGGAAAGTTGAGTTGAAACCATACCGACCCAGACTGTTGCAGCACCTTCTACCGGATGATGCTGAACGACGCTTGCAGTTTGCTGTGCTCATGTTGTCGGAAATTCGGGAGAACCCAGATTTGCTTGACAAGATAGTTTGGTCTGACGAAGCCAGTTTCAAACTATCAGGTCACGTAAATAGACATAACTGTGTCTACTGGTTCCCTGAAAATCCGCACATGGTATCAACAAATGAGCTGAACCAGCCTGGCTTAACCGTCTGGGCCGGTATGTCAAGCAACGGTGTGATTGGGCCAGTATTTTTTGAAAGAACTGTGACGGCTGAGGTGTACCTTCAAATGCTCCAATCCTTTGCGATTCCTGAGATGCAGTCATTGAACAACTTCAATGAGCTGTACTTTCAGCAGGATGGTGCACCAGCGCATTTTGCAGTGAGTGTCAGAAGCTATCTGAATGACACTTTTCCAGGAAAGTGGATCGGGAGATGTGGTAGCATCCTTTGGCCTCCTCGCTCTCCCGATCTAACTCCGATGGACTTTTTCTTTTGGGGCGTTGTAAAGGAGAAAGTGTACGGACGAAAACCTCACACACTTTCTCAACTCCGCTCCTACATCACAGATGCCTGTCAAGAGATCAGTGATGACAGTAACTTATGCAGAACTGTGTGCCACAGTGTGGCCGAAAGACTACAAGAATGTGCCGATGTCCATGGTGGACATTTTGAGCATTTGCGTTCGTGAATTTTTGCAACTTTAAGTTGATTAATTTTTTGATATGTTGAATAGGCCTTGGTTATTCATTTGTTCATTTTTTTGTTAGGAAACCAAGCAAACAAAATGGTAGTTGTTTTAATGTTAATACCTTTATTAATTTCAGCCTCCTCTAAGCCATCGTCAGAAGCTTCTGACGATGGTCTAAGAGGAGGCTGGAATTAACAAAGGTGAAGGACATTTGGATGTCAGCTGTTCTTCCTTCTTCGCCTCCCTGTCTTGTGTTGACGACAGCGTCTTCGTGCACCAGGCTGAGGGGCGCGGAGGACATTCGAATGTCAGCTGTTCTTCCTTCTCCGCAGTAAAACTGAAACAACTACTATCTTGTTTACATGGTTTCCTAATAATTTTTTTGATAGATGTTGGATAGTTATTCGACTTCTCATGATCGGTATAGATTCAAATTGGGTTGTAGTGAAATATGTAGGCATGAAAACACTGGAGATCATGAGATATTTTAATATGATTTACGCGATGTCAAAGAGTATTGAATTTTTGCCCCCTTTCATTAGCTATCTGTGGCATCGTGAAAAAGATTATTATGACATAGCTTATTAATCTATAGCATTAAGACATAGCTTTTCAAGGCCAATTTCTACTGTTAGCCTACTTTTGAAACACCTTGTATAGTGTGTGGCGATCAGCTGATGACGTAATACCCATCATCCAAACACTAAAAATCCCGTCTATCTCCGGTTCTAGTGCTCCGATTGAGCTGGAAATACACCATTTCCATGTAGAATTTGACGCTGAATCCGAATCTGGCCTCCGTTTTCCCATCCGATGCTTCGTTTTGGCTCTACAGTAGGCAGCCATCGCAAAAATTCTAACTGTCGTTTTTCCGAAAAATGTTGAAAATTTTTCTCGCCGATTGACTTGAAACTCTCCGATTGACATGAAACTCACCATACAGATAAAGAATTTCACGCTGATTCCAAATCTGAAATCCGTTTTCCAATCCGATGCTTCGTTTTGAAGCTACAGCCCAAAACGTCCCAAATTCTAACTCTGTCGTTTTTCGCCAATGTCCCAAAATCTTAAATGGCGTCTCACATCTAAACGAAGACAGATAGGAACAAGCCGATTCTTTCACTGAATTTGTCTCACTCTTAGCTTTCAAACGAGCTATCGCACGACAAAATCCGTCCACTGGAAGCCAAAATTGAAGCAAGCTGTCCAGAGGGGGGGGGGACGTCAGTGAAATTTCAAAATTTGATGAAAAATGTTTTGGTGGCGGTCGCAGGTCGAAATTCCACACTTTGGAAAATTTTCAAAATTTTACCCATACAAAGTCACTCTGACACTTAGGATTTTTTCAGGTGAGCGAGCTCCGACCTAAAATCTTGTAACCGCTCTAACTTTTGAACGAAGACAGATAAGAACAAGCCGATTCTTTCACTGAATTTGTCTCACTCTTAGCTTTCAAACGAGCTATCGCACGACAAAATCCGTCCACTGGAAGCCAAAATCGAAGCAAGCTGTCCAGAGGGGGGGGACGTCAGTGAAATTTCAAAATTTGATGAAAAATGTTTTGGTGGCGGCCCCAGGTCGAAATTCCACACTTTGGAAAATTTTCAAAATTTTACCCATACAAAGTCACTCTGACACTTAGGATTTTTTCAGGTGAGCGAGCTCCGACCTAAAATCTTGTAACCGCTCTAACTTTTGAACGAAGACAGATAAGAACAAGCCGATTCTTTCACTGAATTTGTCTCACTCTTAGCTTTCAAACGAGCTATCGCACGACAAAATCCGTCCACTGGAAGCCAAAATCGAAGCAAGCTGTCCAGAGGGGGGGGGACGTCAGCCGAAAATTTTTTCTCTCCGATTGACTTGAAACTCACCATAGCGATGCAGAATTTCACGCTGAATCCGAATCTGACCTCCGTTTTCTCATCCGATGCTTCGTTTTGACGCTACACACCAAAACGTCCCAAATTCTAACTCTGTCGTTTTTCGAAAAATGTTGAAAATTTTTTCTCACCGATTGCCTTGAAACTCACCATACCGATGCAGAATTTCACGCTGAATACGAATCCGACCTCCGTTTTCTCATCCGACCACTCCTTCCACTCGAAACAACCCATTTTACAACCCAACATTCAGCAGATTGCACGAAAAACATCACACACTATAGCCTCAAGACTAATCCTGGCGGTCGCCCAAGTCCACCACGACCGACACTCTATCGTTCCAGAGGGGGGGGGACTCAGACCCGAAGCACCACGGCGGCCGACCACGACACTCTGCCGTTCCAGAGGGGGGGGGACGTCAGCGATGGCGGCCATCTTGCGCTATCTGGTGTTCGCCGTTTTCTTACTACTACCGATTCTGCTATAGCTCTTTACATAGTGTCTTCCATTGCTGTCATCATCACTTCAGAGGAACTCATTGTCTCCCCGATCATTCAGAAGATTCACGATCGATCTTGGAAATTTGTAGATGATCTACTTTCTAGGTGCAATTCGATCAATTCAGTAAAGTGCAATAGGATCTCTCCTGGAACCTGGATTTGGGGTTGTGAGAATTCATTAATTAAGCAACCATTGAACACTTCCGTATTACAAGTTAAACTAAGTTAAACATTATATACATTGCATGTTTTACACGCTAAGAAATAATACTGCAACATAGCAGCGATTAATTTGTTAGCAGTGATTTTGAACTATCCTATGATCGATGACTTGCTTCATTTCCTTTGCAATATTTCTTCGTCAAAATTAAATAGAAACGCAGGAGTATTCAATGCAAGTATTTGGGAATTGTAAAACCAGTCTTCAGCATTACCGAAGACTGTAAAATACCCGTAAAATCGGCATTGCGAGCCCTAAATGAAAGGTCTCTGCACCACAGCAACAAAGGCTTCAATCTGTCCTTGACTTCCAGTTATATGAATTGGAACGGATCATTTACACCTTTACGAAACTTGACTGAAAGTCTATCAACGTGTTCATTAGATTGCTAATTTTGGTATATTTAACAGGACAATTGCACTCAAATGCAATATTTGGGTGCTATTTATTACACAAATAGTAAAAGAGTTGTGTTTATCAATCCATTTTGTATTAGAAAACTTATATTTGAATTCATTACCTAAGCATGAATTGCCACAATTCTATTTTCAATGTCACAATTTTAGGAAATTTGTTATTTCGTCTTTTTATGATACGTAATTTTCTCTGAATTTGTGATACATTATAAATTATCATTAACTAGGTTAATTTGCGGTCCTTGATTAGAATAATTTTGTGATTGGGAAATCGTTGTATTCATGATTTGAACCACGTAAAGCGTACTGATGCATACTTGCATGTCTTAGGACCAGCGACATCGTATATTCTTGTAATTTCAATTTAGAAATTTTATTATTTTGCGGCGCTTTATGAAATAGGAGGATCCTGAAATATGATTTATCATGTAATTTTCTATGAATATTTTTCCGCCTGACTTTCAGTCCATAGTCTGAACGAAGTTAAGTGCTCGACGCATCTAATTTTCATATCGACACAAAGTGGCAGAGAACGTAGTCAAATCACCGTTTTCTATGGGGAAGATAATCACCAGGCAATTCACTGCGCTCGCGAAGAAAATTCGATTTTAAACAGTGTCCCTCGTTCCTTATTTACGGCGTCTGGCAACTTATTTCCTGCAACCTTTTAGGTTCATCCTTTCTACAATGTCTAGTATGATAATTCATGGATTACGGTAATTAACCATGAAACACTTTTGTGCTACATACGAGATAAAGTTAGACATTATGTATATTCCATATATTCGTATAAGTTAGACATTATGTATATTCCATATTTTGAACTCTGCAAGAAATAACATTTATCATATTTGAACGATGACGGTTTATCTAAGTGCAGCTCAATTTTTTCTTCACATGTATAGTATGCATAACATATTCGTCCATCTCTCTTTCAATGGTCTGGTCTGGAGAATTCTGAGTCTGCTACATTTTGCGTATACAAATCTGGTTTATTGATGGTTCACCATTATTTCAGAATTTTCACTCTCATGAGAATGTGTATCTTAATTCATCTTCAAAATTAAGTAACAGATTCATGAATAATAAGAAATAATTGCTCTATGTACATGCAAATGGATATAACTTGCACAATAAAATACAAATGCCAAGTTACTACTTTGCATGGGATCTAGTTTGGGAAAGCCACATTATGGTCACATTGCTTTTCATACCACAGATACATGCACAATTGTAAATTGTATATTATTAGGGAAAATATATTTGGAAAAGTAAGTCCTTCGGAGATTTTCTCACCAGGCAATATGCATTGCAACAGAATACAATTTTCAACGACACCATAGACAGATGAAAAATGAACTTTAACACTGCAGGACATTTACTGCTAGTTTTGAGAGGGTTTCATGATCCTGATTCTTTTTCCTCTCGCAGAAATTTACTATTATCATCTGGCAATTTCAAGATTGGATTTTTAAAAGGAGGATCAAAGTTCATTGGTCACATTGACAAACGAGTGGGTATATTTGCTAATACATAAATTGCAGCAGTTCTTATCCCGTGTCTGTTGTCGGTAAACCCTAATTCTCGGCCAAAATTGGTTGCAGCCACGGCATAGGCATACTCAGGGTGCCTCGGAAATATGTCCCACATCTATATTCTCTCTGATATGAGTCACAATCAAGATGACGCTCTGAAAGTTGACCATCGTTAAGAAGATTTCATAAGAATTCTTTTGATAAAAAACTTCCTCCGATATATTGAAAACTGCATGAAATAACCACAACATATATGTATATATATATATATATATATATATATTAGGGTGGTCCAAAAAAATAAAAGTTTGAAAAGTCTACCTCTCACCCCCGCATTTTGTGACCGTTGGTATAGAACTGCTGCATGCCAATTTTCAGTGCGTTCCGATTATTTATTGTGGTGCCCCAACGGCCCGAATGTTGATCAAACTTATTCGAATTTCCCATTTTATACTACTTACCGAATACTACTTACAAAGGAATTTACTGTGCATGTTTACATGAAAAAAAATTAATTGCGTCCCATTTTATTTTATCCTATTACTATAAATCCATCTCTTTAGTCGTAATACATATTGATCTAAGATCAGACATACTTTAAAATTTTGAGTAAGTCATGAGTGACATGATAATGAACCCATTACGTTAAATAACTAACCATCAAACGAGATGCAGACAAGTTGTGAAAACTTGTGAATAATACTCAGAAAGGTGAAATCAGTGTGTATTCTGAGATACTTAACAAAGCAAATGATCCATAAAACTGCATCAGAAAGAATGGCAATCTGAATTCACACATCTTATTAGGTAGGCCTGCATGCAGAATCATGGAAGTCGGAGATCTACACAGTTAAGTATTAAAGGGATCAATGCATCACGTGTTTTGAATAAATGTCGCTTTCCGAGCATCAGGGAATCGATGACGACGTGACTCGATTACATGAAGAAGGTACTGACGTCGGTCTTCGTCCTTTGTGTGAATGGAAACATATTCCTGCATTAAGTATGCACTGCGCTCAGCTAAGTCATTAGTAACTTTGAGGGATTTCACTTTCTCGATCGCTTTTGTGTAGTCATCTCTCTCGTTCCAAGTAGATGGGTCAGCATCAAGAAATCCAGTGGATGAACCAATGTATGAAAAAAATCGTCGAGTGCTAGCCGTTACAAAATTGAAGTTCATTGAAGTGATATTTTGCAAATATATGATCGGTCTTTTTGTTGGTTGAGGACTTCCTTCAGTCTGAAGAGCTCCTACCATTGCACTTTTAGTGATGAGATATGGTGATAATATGGACGGCATTACGGTCTGTGGTCCTTGCTCGATCAAGGGAAAAGACAGTTCACGGGTGATTACATTTCATGCATCACGACTTGCATCGCGAATGCTTATGGGTCGATTCAGATACATACACCTTTTCACATTCAGGAGAAGTTTCGGTGCTGTCAAAGTCACTAACACCCCTCAAATCTTCTAATGTCACAGAGGCAAGTTCAGTAGCTTTTCTTTTTCCTTCTTTTAGCTTGAGTTTACTGGCAGCTTCTTCTCTTTTATTCATTTTCACCTCTAACTTGGATAGTTTCTGGTCGACACCAAGCATCACTCTGATTCGCCCATCCGTCTTTTGAGTGCGCAAAAAAGCTTTATCGTCTTCGTTCTTCATCATACTTAATGAGTCTTTATGAGCTTCATCAAAAAGATTCTGCAAGGTAATTGTGGAATCAGCCGTGCAATTCGCTTCTACCATGATCGTTCTTACTTTTCGCTTGCCTAAATTTCTCCATTCTTGATATAACTTTTCTAATTTTGGAATTCTGTGTTGTGACTGGCTGACAGGAATTCTAGCACGATTCCCACGATTCCAGAATGTCATGAGTTCTTTGTCTACTACTTTATTTTTCTAATCTCAGAAGGTAGAAACGTCGTCGTAAGATTTCCCCAGAAGATGGTAATTTTCCACTCTTAAGTTCTTTGAGAGGTTGCCCGATTAGTCAGATATTGGTATCGTTCCTCGTTTGCATTCTATTGCAACTGGAAGCCACCATCAGCTGAAATAGAACCAACAAAAAGTGATGATGAAAATGTACATTGCAATGTTTGAGTACACAAGTAAAATGTCATATAGATTTCATCCCACAAGCACATTAAGTTGTCAGTAGTATCAAAATGCGATATCATAAATTTGATGCATCACAAAACGCGCTTATATCAAGCGGTGCAGTGATCTAGCAGTTAACGCGCCTGCCCTTAACCAACGAGGTACCTGGTTCGAATCTGACCAGGATATCATATAAGCTAAAAGAGGAGAATGATCTACATGTACATCACAGTGCTTCGAATCTTGCATTGCATTCTTTTCCTGTATTTTATAGCAGCAACAGACTTTGAAAGCTGCCGCTTAATAACTACTAGATCTTGATATCAAATATAGGCCTACAAGTAGACCTAGTTTATCGGCTAAAAAACCATGAAAACCACTGAATTTTTTGATATGCGCGTGTTAAGATCAACTACATAAGCAGCTGTCATGTCAGTATAATATTGCAAATATCTAATATTACATACTGTAAATACGAGTACATTATGAAACTGACATTTATCAAATTGATTAACTAGTATTAATCTGAGCCTTAATATTTATGTATCGTAAGACAGTAATTGATACTTTTATAAAGCAAGAATTAAATTAATCAGTCGACACTTACCATCCGATGATTTACTTTTTGAAAAGCCAGAGAAAGTGCTTCAAATTAGTCCATTTAAAGGAAACAGAACAAAACATATGAACAAACTTTGAAAGTATTGAAAAACGCAATTCATAAATTTTGAACACTTAATTTTTTGAAATAAATTTTGATTAATTGAAACAACATTTCTTAAGTAGTATAAAAATACGGAAATTTGTCAATATTGACTAACTTCAAGGCAGTTGGGGCACCAGAAAATTTTGCCGTATCTGGCTGCAAATTTGCATGAGATGCTTGCATACCAATGGTCACAAAACGCGGGGGTGAGAATTCGACTTTTTGAACATTTATTTTTTGCTATATATTTTTGAACCACCCTAATATATATATATTGTGCAAATGCTGTGATGCTCTGTCAACAGGAAAAAGCACTGTTTTTAAAGTAAAAATGCAATAACAAATTTCGAAATAAAATCTAACATGTCTTGCTTATCAATCATTCTGGTCTACAAATTAGTCTGTAAAGGTTGTAATGAATATTATATTGGACAGATCGGAGACATCGTACGTCATCGCATTACAGTTCACCGGCAACATGTTTTTGACCCGAAATACTCCATTCTTCCCGTAAGCAAACATATAATCAATTGTGCTAGGAATAAAGAAATCAAATTCCTTAACTCCATTCTACAAGATGTCTCCAAAATCCAAGAAAGCGGACAGAGAAAGAATGGAATCTCCTTTCATTCAAAGATATGATCCTCGCCTTAATGCATCCTAACAATTTTGAATTCTATGTATTTGTGTATACTTTTATGCATTTAGTTACTTAGTTGATGCATCCTCTTTCATTTCATTTCCAGTCCCTTTGAGAAGCAGTAGCAACTGTAGAAACTAGTCGGGGAATATAAATTATTTTGGAAACCTCTGGACTTTTTATTTCTCTTTTATCATTGCGTTTGCTTGGATTTCAATTATTTACCAATATACATACATATATCATCTACCTACGACTGATGATGCTCAACAGGCCGAAACATGTCTCGTGGTGGTTACATCTCTTGAGATTTGATATATATACATATAATACTAAAATGAATAACACCCGGAAGAATACAAGGAAAAACTAAGCTGGTAACTAAAAATGGCCGACCGGTTTCTGCCGGGATGTACTTTTTACTTCAGATGTACATCCAGACAGGTTGAATTTCTTGGATGTTCTTGTGTATAGAGATGGCATTAAAATAGAAAGAGATATATATTGCTGATAGTCACAACTACAGTCTGCGACATTATATTAGGACCACCCACATTTTTTTAGTTTTTTTACAGCTTGCCACTTGTTGATGTCATATTATCTTTCACCATTGTCAATATATTAAATAGGCATGTATTTGCCATACATGCCAATTTAAATGCCATACAATATGCCATAACATAGGCATCTATTGATCAATGCCAAAACTACCAGACACTCAAACACAAAAATTGACGGCGACATATTATTAGGACCACCTTCGACATTTAGATAATAAACTTTCCTTTGGACATGATAACGTTAGGTAAAGTTCTATCATCAGTTATTTTCGTTTATGGCCATTTCTTAGCAATGCAAATTGTGTGCTGCATGTTTGCAGTGTCTGCTTAGCTGTGGTAAAGGCGCATTTGAGAAACTCTCATGAAGGTGTGGTGTGTGTGTGTGTCGTCGCTTAGGCCTCAGCCACATTGCGAGCTTTTCCAAGCGTTTCCGAGCAAAGCGTTTTGCAGCAAATATAAAGTCATCATTGCAGCAGTTGTAGACTGCCACACTGCGAGCAAAGCAAACCAGAGCAATTGATAGCTTACGGATATACGTTCGCTCGAGACGCTCGGGACGCCCGTGTTTGCTTTGCTTTCAGTGTGGCTGAGGCCTTACGAACGCGCACTGTTATTGGTCAGCAATGATGATATTGATATTATCAAATCGAACATTTATTTGCCTTGCATAATCATCTCTCAAAATCGGTGCTATTGAGATACCATAGATATCTATCATTACTCTTTATGTTTAGATCTAACGTGGAAGATCTAAATCTTACTTATGAGTAAGAAACGGCTCTGACGCAAGCACAGGTGGCTCGCAGATGGTAGTTTAGTCGCTTGAAGAGTTTTCTCAGCGTGAAATCGCTACTCGTTATGCTTCAAAGTCGTCGGCATTGCAGGTTCCACAGCATATGACTTCTGGAAATTCCTATGCAGCAAACCGACGACGACATTGTGGAACATGACGAAAAGCTACGCCACAAGGTAACCGATGCCGAGAGCGTAGGCTTACCTATCGGTAAGAGGGGCTAATCACGTCGTCCCAGCTACGAAGAAGACGGCAGAATCGCGACATCAATGATGCATCACGCACTGTTCAACGAGGGATGCATGAAAAGCATCGTCAGAAAGATTGTGCACAAGGAAAGTGTCGTAGCTGACCCTATGCATGAAGCTCTAGTAGGCTTAATTTTGCAACTCTCTATGTCAATTGGAGTGTCGACGACTGGTTAATGGTGGCATTCAGCTTTGAGTCGAGCCTTGAGTGTCAGCATGCTACTCGGATGCGAATTTGGCAGTCAAGTGGATTATTTGGTCATGTGTTTCAGAGCGTCAAACACCAACCAAAGGTCATGTTGTCGACCTACTTTCCTGCAAGGAAACTTGCAGGCTTCATGTTTGTGAGTACTCTATGAACTCGGCTTCATCCAAGTGCTTCAATAAGGATGTTTCCACCGCATTTCGTGAGTGCTAGTTTCCGGAAGACAACCAAACGGGATGCTTATAAGCATGATTGCAAGAAGGAACTCCATGTCACACTGTCCGTGATTTCTTGATGACATCAGCGCCACTCTGTTAGAAGGGCCATCTCCGACGTAGACCTTTCAGAACATTAATGGGCTATCATGAAGCGTTGGCTACACAAGATATTTTGGTTGCTAATTATAAAACAATAACGGAGCGCTATCATGCCCAGAGGAAAGTTCCTTATCCTAATGTCGAAGGTGGTCCTAATAATATGTCGCCGTCAATTTTTGTTTTTGGATGTCTGGTATCTGTGGTATTGATCAATAGATGTCTATGTTATGGCATGTTGCTGGCATACATACCTATTTAATATATTGACAAGGGTGAAAGATAATATGACATCAACAAGTGGCAAACTGTGAAAAACTAAAAAAATGTGGGTGGTCCTAATAAAATGTCGCAGACTGCATATATCATTCAACTCTTGACACCCCAGACATGTACTGAGAAACATCCCGTAATACTGGCGAACCGTATAGCCCGGATAGTGTCGAACGAAGAGGTCAAGCAAAAACCACGCTTCGAAATGGAAGGGAGATTAAATAAACTGGGTTATCCTACTAAAATAATAATAATGGATGCCATCTCAAAATCAAGATCTATTCTCCTAAGCAGTAACAGCAGCCATGAAAATAATCATACTATCTCTTATGTGGAAAAATTTAATCCGAATAATCCCGATGTATTTAAGAGGATTGTCACGCCCTCCTATTAACGCCAAAGTTTGAGAACTTTCGAATACGACCATGTTTTAAACAACCAAAATCTTTATTAAATTGGCTAGGAGAACTTTAGTAGAAGGAGTTAAAAAATGTGAGAGCAGCAGATGTGAATGCTGTAATTCCATTTTAACGGGAAATGCCTTTAAATATCAAAGAAATGGTAATGAAATGGATTTCAAGATCAAGTCAAACATGAGTTGCAATTCGAAGGACCTGATATATGCAATACAGTGCGCTGGATGTCGAGCCAAATGAAGACTAATGCTCACTCAAAGTAAGCAAACACATTTCCAATTGTGCACATAACTGTAATCTTATGTTTTATGTCATGCTAATTTTAAAGTTGCCTTCCAACTGCAATCCAACTTCCAACTTCCAACAAGACTGTATCGTGAAGAAAAAGAAAAAATGTGTATCGATATTATTAATCCATCATTGAACAGAGCATGAACTTTGACCTTAATTGCACTAATTTCTTTTTTGGTTCATTGAGTTATTTCAGATATCTTTTCATTTGAGGACACCCTGCTATGTTGATATTTCTATTCTACATGTACATGAAATGCATGTACAATTTTGAGTTCTATGATTTTAGATGATATTTTTAAAAATGTTTGCTAATAAATCAGTTTAAGCCCTTGAGAAGCCTATAACAGGCAGAAACCGGTCGGACATTTTTAGTTACCAGCTTAGTTTTTCCTTGTATTCTCCCGGGTATTATTCATCTTAGTATTATTAATTACTACATCATTTGGCAGTTCCAGCCTGGCTGCCATGGTCGATGAATTATGGCAGACGCAACTTAACTCAATGAAGTGGACAGAAAAGAAAGGGTATTTGGGATGCGAAAACGACAGCGCCTTTGACTTCATTCTTCAATCGTGTTTCCTTCCTTTGCCATTTGAATCAAATATAACAATGATTTAAAATACATGATGGAAAAGTAATTTGAATATTCATTAGCTATTGAATATGAGTTTCTCATATGGAAAATTCACCATTACCATAATTGTTGCAATTAACTATTAAAATGAAAGCATGATTGAGTTGGTTTACGAATATATCAATGGTAGCACTAATCTTTAAGGTGTCGGTTCTAATCTTCAAGGTTCTAACCTTGAACCAGTAAATATATCTTGGGCACCCATTGATGCCAATATCGATTTCTTTCGGAACACATGCAGATTATTTCAGAATAACATAATGAATGCGTAACATTCGTCACATTATGATTGACTGGCGTTTATTGAAAGTGCTTGCGAGAATGAGCAAAATTTTTGCTACACATTTTTCAACAAAAACTTCCTGGTAAATCAATGAGATAAACATCACATCTTCGCAATAATTAACCCTTTTATTCTTAAATTATTTTCAAAATTAAAAATCTTTTTAGAAAAATATTATTTTCAAATGCAATTTGCAAACGTTCTAGGCATCGTACGAGGTAGGGAGTGGTGACATCAGAATCACATTGATCTCCTCTTTCTCTTGGTTATAAATTTTTGCTGCGCAGTGTTGTGCCAAAAGATGAGGGTCGAAATGTCCTCAAAAAGACACAATGTGCATGAAAGGGTTAATATTGTTGAGAAGGAAATGAAAGAAAGTACAAAATATTTATGAAGCGAATGCCTGTTGATGCTGAGATAAATCACATATCTTCCTCCTATTTTGAGGACATTGTGTGTTTAAAATAATCCTAACTTCCAATAGAGCTTGAAGCCACTCTGTTTAATGACTTTTTTGATGGTTATTTATAAAAGCACCCTTTTGACACTAAAATTGACTGAGTTCAGAACACACATTAGCATAATCAAATGACAATTACTGGATCCACATGCATACATGGAAAACACAAATGCACACATGATTCATTTCTGCACACTTGTCAATAACTTCGACGATTGTCATAGATTTCTGAGGTAGTCCTAAAGTTTCGAATATTTCATATATATTTGTGCAAATCATTGTTCAGTGAGCAGCAATCATTGTTCTTGCATGTTTGATTAGACAATTGTCGCAATCAATATTATAGGTATATGTAATGATTTTCCATTGCTCTAAAAAGTCTTTTTTATTAATTTGTCAAAGACCTCAAAATGCATTTTGAAATCCATTTAATTATCGTGCCACTGCTTTGGAGTGTAATTGAAATCTACTGAATATACAAAAAATGTTTTTAAAAGCTAGGGGATGTATGTACAAAAATAAAGATGGATAATATGTGCATTCCCAGAGGTGGAGCCGGTCGAGAATTTTGTGACCTACCCCACCGGCCGGTCGCGTGATTCGACCGGTCGACTGTTCAATTCGTAATACCGATGCACACTCGTATGCCTTACGCATGTATATGCAGCACTTCATAATTATAGACAAAGTAGGTAAATACATACATGTTCAGTGGGTAGGCCTAACTGATTATCAAGAAACGCGTTAAGAGAGATAGACTAAATCTTCAACGTACTATGGTGGAAGTGCTTTACGAAGAGTCTAAATTGAGTACAACTATTGTTATAATTAGACGGTCAGGTGGATGTCATACATGCGTACAAATCATGTACATGCACATCGTAGAGAGAAAAGAATATTATTGAAAACAAGAATCATTGTATGAAAACAAATACAAATATCTCTTTTCAATACCTTGTCATCTAGATATGAACAATAAATGAATTAGGCCTACCAATAATAATATTTGTTCGCTAAGCGACACTTCCTTTGGAACTACCAGGCTTTCGACAGTCGCAGAAGAAAGACTGCTTCTATTTGAAGACACAATAGCACCACCAGTGCTGAAATGTCGCTCTCTCTCAGCAGAAGATGCTGGAATCACATATATTTTTCTGGCTAGTTGACTCAAAGTTGGAAATTCTGACTGTTTTTCCTGCCAGAGCTCTAATGGATTTGTGATGATAGCGGCAAGGTATTCCTCAAACTCAGACTTGAGTTTTTCATTAGTGGTGATCTCAGTAGTTGTATGCACTGTGCGTCTGTTACGCAATGAAGAGAATGGACCATGAAGAGAACGAAGTTTGAAAAACGAACTTTTTAAAAGCCAAAATTTTATGCCTCTGATTTTTCGTACATGCTCAAATATTCGTATTTCAACAGTACATCAAGTATATTTTGTCACGTCTGCAAGCAATGAAGCTGGTTTTCTTTCCAGGTAAAGAAATTTTGACGAACATTGATCTCATGTTTCGTTGCTAATTAACATTGTCGTTCAAAGTAAATAACAATAACAATAACAATGTTGTACACTTGTGAGGCAATAAAGATTATTATCTTATCTTATCTTATGCATGTCATTAGTTTCTCACAGACACGTGAATGCCAATATCAGTTTTTTACCTTCATACGGGGAATGCACGCGCGTAGCAAGGAAAAGAGGCTTCACGCTAAACGGAGAGTAGTCCATCTATCCCGTCCTAGATCTGTGATTTACATATCCTACTGACATTAAATAAGTGATAGCAGGTAAAAAGAGCTCAAGTTTAACAGATAAAAATCTCCTTCAGATACATATTCAACAAAGTAAAATTGACCGGTCTTGACCGACCGGTCGAAACCGGCACCCGACCCAACCGGCGACCGATTCCACCTCTGCCATATCCATTTCACATTCGATATTCTTCTCACAATTTTGCAAATGTATGCTTCATATTTCCTCTCTTTTGCTTACAAATGATCCTTGCAAATTCAGTGAATTCCAACTAATAATGTACCCTGAATATACACATGTACACTCTATAACAGTCCCAAGAAGCGGAATTTTCTAGTTTTGAGATTTTTGATAAATAAAGAAAATAAACTTTAAGAGCAATGTAAAATCATTATTAAACAAAATTGATTTTTAACATTGTATTTAAACAAACATGCAGGAATGTCTATGCATAGAATTGCATACAGACTAATCGAGGACATTGTCTAAGTGATTACATGAAAAAGTAGGCTTGCATTAAATCTACATGAAGCATATAGAAATAAAGAGAATTTTTAGGATGGATATAAATGTCAAAATATCATCTATATCTCATAGCGTTCAACAAGCTATTCAAAACAGTGATTGGATTTGCATATTCCCTCACTTTGTAAAAATCAAAGTAAGTGCGGATGCGTTGTTCTTTGCATTTCTGTATAGGCTACTACTGGTAGGAAATATGTCCTTCCCTTGAGTAAAGTAAACCTGAAATAATGATATGTTGCGATTTCCCTCCACTGAAGATGCAAATATCAGCTCTCCATTCCTCATTTATCTTGAGGATAACTTACATGAATTGTCAATATAATTGAAAATGTGAAATCGATGAAAAATCGATATAACAAGAAGATCTCTTAAGAATATAACTTAAGCAAAGAAGACAAACACATCTAGTCTGCGTCTCAAACACATAACGAATGTGTTGGACGAGATAACCATGGAAGTGAGGGGATTGCAATCCACGCTACATTGCTTAATTATGCAAACTCCGTGAAATGGTTGCCTGGGACTCAATATATTCTTCTTTCTGTCACGAACAGTCGCACAAATTACTTTTCCATCGATGAACGATAACGCACACACCGGCGAAGACAAAAAGAAGTTCTACCTCCCTGGAGACAAGCAAAAAACAAAAGGAGGCTTTAGTTTCTTCCATTTAGAAACCTTTACAACCTGCACCTTATCAGATGCAGGGACATCGGTAGAGTGAAAGTGAAGATAGTAACAAAATTTCTTTGCATCATACTTAGCAGCTATCTAAATGATATTTGGTCGCTCCGGCCATTAAACATCCGTAGTGATGGTGTTATGAAACAACCGTTTCAATCCATATAGGTGGGTTTGTTGCTAATTTTCTTGATCATTCCAGTGAACGTGATGAATAGCGATGCGAATCTGAAGAGAAAGGTTTGAGAATTTCTCTTCCATAAACTATTCTGAAATGCTTCACAAAAGTCGGTATGAAGATAAACGAGAATAATTACACCATTGATAGTCAATTGTTTTTCATAACCCGTATATCAAAATCTTTGTGGAATCCATGATGCCTAGGCTCAAATCGAAAAAGTGATCATTTAATCATTGAGCTTGTTCAGTGTGAAATAACCAATTCGCATCAATTGAAGCATCGGTGCCGTATCTTTTTAATTAATGTGAGGACACAATGTCTTGCGAATGCGAAAAGGGACGACGAAATCTGAATTGTACTGATCTCATCTCTGTTCAAATTCATGTGGTTTACAAAATAATTCATTAGCTTTAGTTCTTGGCAACGGGACCTCTCTTATTCCAAGAGTAATCAAGTTGTAATGATTTAACGGTACACGCTTGGTGCATATTAATAACTACAGTTGGACGAACGAGGAAATTGTCAATCAGTTTTGAAAATAAAATGATTTGAGAAAGTCTTAATAGCAAATGGCAATCTTTACAAAGGCAATGATTTTTTTCTTCTTTATTAATGTTGAGAAAAGAATGTAAAGTACACGGGAAGGATTACTGTACTACTCATTGTAGCAGTCTGTTCGGCCCTTTATATAGGAATACTCTTATTCTGGATGATCTTAAATTTGATCTGTTCAAATAACGTGCGATTCATGTTTCATCCAACCTTAGACGCGGAGCAGGTATGGTTCAAACCGTTATCCATCTAGCGTTCGAATGTGGGAACATGGAATTTATTAAATGTAGTTTAATAAATTTGATTTATTTTATTAAATTATTTAACAATAAAATATTTTGATTAGTTTTATGAAATACACTGAAGAGCTTTGATCGTTTCATAAACTGACCGAATTAGAAGCAATGAATACAAGTCTACATATACCACACTTCACGACTTCGTGATTATTTGGAAAGTACTCAGTCACTTACCTATTTCTAGTTTTCTATGGAAAAATAGTTCCCCCTGTGTAGAAAGATTTGCGGAAATGTTTTATGAATTCCGATTTTTCACAGCGGTTCTGAATGCAATGAATACAGACACCTCATTTTTCATTTTTGAAATTTTGAAAACAAAAAGCAAGCGAATTTGCAAATTAGTTGTTAGCTGATCGCTGCTCAAAAATCAAAAATTACTAGAGAGCCACTATTTCCAGTGATTTTTGTTGGCAATCACTTTTGACTGCGACACCCGTCGCCATAGATGAAAATTTTTCGTACTGGGTACAGAATTTCCTCATGGGGATCCGAAAATTGTCTTTTTCGAGGAGATGCGGGGTCTGTTTCGGGGACCCTCACCTCCTCTGTTTCTGTTCTGTTAACCTCAAAATATATTAAACTTTAATTCAAATTTCTCAAAGCTTCTCCATTTCATTGAGTCTTCATCGTAACTCAGTCACCCTCTTTCGCATGATAATCATATAGGATCATTTTTTGCAGTATATAATTAGTCACTGCTAGCCGGGCAGCGAAAGCTTGGATGTGCTTTTTGCTGTGTTTTTGCAACAAAATCAATACTTAGCTTTTCGCTACGTGCAGAATCCCATTTCTAATTTCAGAAGTGAGAAAGAACACCCATTGGTCAGCTGCAATCAACTTTTTGCCATTTCAATATTTAGATATTGTTGCATTAGAAAAAGAAATCTAATCGGCAAAAATTTGAAAAATGCAGGTTTTTTTCTTTTACTTCCTTTCTTTTTTCTTCTGTTTTCTTCCATAATTTCTTTTTCGTTTAGCGTTGCATTTTTTTGCGTAGATGAGACTGGACAGCTCTCCCTTTCTACTGTCTGTTCCTAAAGCGATTCATTTTCAGCTGATTGAAACATTTTTTGATACATTTTCTCCACGTTTTCTTTATTCTACCCTCTGAACTTAGACCCTCTACTTTCATCTCTTCCACCTCCTTCTCACAACCAACCGAGATTCGTCAAACCAACCACATTTTTCGCTGAGACTATATCAAACAGTTATGTTAAACTGAACTTAATCCGGACTGCACTCACATGTAAGTTACATTTTCGGTCCTACTCCATATCTTTAGTTCTTCTCATCCCTAGGTCGCCCCCTCAGTGCGGAAAAATAGGCTTTTTAAGCTGCGTCGATGAATGAATTGACTTCGGAACTATTGATTCCGAATCTTAGCGCGGAAAGTCAAATTGAAAGGAATACACTTTTTTGGTTTTTATATTCTTCCTAGGATACTTGAGATCAAGCATGTGATATTGAATAATCTGATATAAGCATTTGCTTTATACTTACTAATCAAAATTTATCGCACGGTTTTGTTTACATGTCATTTTTTAAGTAGAACTGTAGAACTATGGTGATTTGATAACTTTTTATTTTAGTCTAACTCAATCAATGTCAGAAGCAGCTAGATTTCCTCGTCACACTTGCAATCATAGAAATTGACAACAATAAAACCTCTAGAATGGTTAAGCTTCATGCAATACACAATGGTGGCACAAAAATTGCGAGACAAAAGTGATAGATAGACTTGTCAATGGCCTGATCAAAGGGTTACTTGGGTGGTTACATTCAGTCACATATATAATTCTAATCTTTTCATTGGTCCATCATGCCCAAACTTAGTTCTCCCGGATGTGCCGCGACTTTAAGTCAATTTCCATTCTAGTCAACTTCAGATAAACAATTTATTTCTATGCTCGCAATCGAACACGACTCAAATCCGAAGTGACCCTATCCACCTCTGCCAATGACCACTTTCGTTAATAGAAATCAATGTATTTTTTCTAAATTGCGCACGTTTTGAGGCATATAACATCTTGTTACGTCAACCAGGTTTGAGTCAGACTCATGGAGTAGTCAATTCTGTCTTCTAAACAAGGAGATTCGAAAGAGATATCAGCGCCTTCAGAATTCGTTGGCTCTTTTGATATACATCAACGAAAATTATAAGCCTCTTTGCGCCGAGTATCTATTTAATTTGTGGTTAGCGTTCTTCCGTTCAGCATTGAAATCATAATTAATGCGCAGTAAAGCAATAGGACGAAGATTAAAGCGCTGTACACATTAACAGTTCCTTCCATCCTAGACGTCTTCTGATGAACCCTAAACGGCACGACTCGACATTCACAACACTTGCTCGCACGCGCACCATCACGCATCCATGATCAGATAGTCACTTCCCCTGCGTCAAGATGTGCTAAAGGAGAGAAAGACGAGGACTCATTTCGTCCGAACCTGTGAGTCAACGGACACGTTTGGCACAAATGGCGAACGACCGACGATTGCACTTAACATCTGAGGATAATTTTTCATCGCTATGGCGTTCATTTGGGATGTTTGTGAGAAGAAACCTTTATGGAGTTCCGCATGCTTGAGGGCATTAGAAATTGGTTTTTGATCGCAAAGCGCTTCATTGATAGTCAATGTCAATTTTATTATCCAAATTTTTGAAAGACACTTTTGCCAACGAATGACATGCGTTGTCATGGTAATCTGCAACAATTCCGACATACTCTCAGAATTCATCCATCTTACTTTAGATAATTTAAAGTGCGCAAAATACTGAATAATGCTGAATCAATGCAAGCCTACTTGCAAAACTTATTTATGGATTTCCCTGTGAAGTTCGCAGATTATCATCATGCTTCCTATTTTGCTTTCATGAAGCTGTATGAAGGATGTTTCGAGGGACATGCGGTTTTTGCTGAGATACATGTATTCAGTCAACTATCCAAAAATTTTTGGTACCTCTGCCTTATTCGCATACAATCTCCATCCATCCCCCCACCAAAAAATGTATTTCAACGTCCTGGGCAACATGAGATTCATTCAACCCACTACCAAACTTGCCTTTCTTTCAATCATCATGTATTTACTTCATGTAACGTACATGTGACTCATTTAATGCACATGGGATAGAGTACATTACTGGGATAATAAATGGATGATGGTAAAGAAGTCAGGTTAAAGAACCTAGTACAGAATAATGTCTTGCTTTGCATCTAAGATTGTCCTGTCTCAAAATTAATTGTCGTTGAGAGTGGACAAAAACCATCAAAAGTGCAGTTGTGCTGGTGGATAACTTTTTATGACTTTGAGGTTGGTGCGAGGTTTTTGATTACATAATTAGAGAAATTTCGAAACGAGTCATTTTACTTTGTTTAAACGTATTTACGATGCAATAAAGGCAAATCGTTGCCCAAAATTTTGATGCAGCAACTGGGGATGTCTAATTGGCTTTTGTGTCTATGCAAGCGATAATTAATTTATTTTATCATTCCAATTAAACCTCGAAATTGTATTCGAGAGTCCGCTATTATTTATGTGAAATCATGGTTTCTATGAAGTAGGATGTGTTGAAAATTATTTGTAGAAATATGGTTTTCAAATTGAATCATTTCATTTTGACGACCTTTTCATGGTTTCATCTTCTCACTTAACTGATGTATTCAAAAGTAAGGCCCGTAATTCACATGTAGGTTTGCTTATTCTATAACATCAATTAATTGAGTCAGCAAAAATGATGTCTTGACCTTTCTTCTCCGTCTACTTTAGTATCATGGCTCAGAATTCAAGAAACGTGTTTGTTCGAAGCCTAATCTCCTCTAATCTTGCAACTCATAGATACGATTATTTGAAAAATATGAGAACGGTCGTTGTATACGAGCTCCTCAAACACAGAAGCTTTGATATTTTGCTATTTCGTTGATAAGCTGACATGAGATTAAAGCCCTTGTGCTGCTTTCTTTTCTGTCGTGAGTAAAGAAAACATAATTCAATTTTGTCGCAATCGAGTATAAGGAATCATTGTAGTCAACAGTTTTCCACATGAATGCAGACTATTCAATCAATGCAAAATCACAAGTCCTTTGTTATTGAATTCAAGGTCAATTCAATAAAAAAACGATTATGGATATCCATCATTTTCAATCCTATCTATTTGTTTTCAGTTGCATTGCTGACAAATGTTTCAATGATTTAAAACTTAGCAAAATGTGCTAATTTTTTGTACTTTAGAATAAAATAGTAAATTTTTCATTATATTTTCAAATAGTATATTTATAATATGTAGTCATTGCAAAGCGAATTCCCAGTGAATACAAAAAACTAATTTCAGCCGAAATCCTTGAATAACTGGTTTTCCATACGTTGCCAAAGTTTGATCACTACTCTATTGTCTCGATTAGCTTTATTGCATAGTGTTGTAGTTTCAGGTCAGACGATATACCTGTCGTCTGACGTGATTTGAGACTACGTTTTCTTGAGATATGAAAAGAATATATACGTGTTTCTCATTCAGCCTCAATAATGACTGTATATGTGTTAACCTGTAGAACCTCTAATAGACTGCAGTGGCGGTCTAGATTTCAGCCCCATGCTGGGGTGGCGATATATCAGAGGTTACGCTCTAGGGGGCGGTCTATCTCATTGTCAAAAAGCAAAGTAAAATTTGTATCAGTGCTTGATTATTTTCTCCTTTTTAAGTTATAATTTTGCCAGTTGCCTTTCTGAATACTTTAAGGCCGATGCCATGAAATTATTTAAATCGAACAATAATGCACTACGGCATAAGGCATATACAAACTTAAGATAATGCTAAATAAATGCTTTAGTAATACCTGCATCGGCATTCAGTGGCTTCGATTTATCGTTTCCAATTAATATTTGCTTATTTTTACTCGGTAGCTGCTGTAATCAAAGTACCAAACGTCAGAAGATGGTAAACTTGTGTAGAGCAGCTGATCATGAAAAAACGGACCACCTAAATTTCGCTGACATTGAATTGATTCTCATGCCTTACAATCGGGTCGCACAACGTGTCATTCGAGAGCTTGCATTCTCAACTATAAAATGAGGTATGATAGACTTGTACCTGTTATTGTATTTACTGAGCAGTGCTCAAAATGTGAAAGGCACTATATTTACAAATCCCAATTTTTTAATAAGAAAACATGTGAGTATGTGAATCAGGTACGCGGAGAATGAGCATGTTCTGAGCTTTCTTTTGATATGCTGGTCATCAGAATCGGTGAACTAGGAAAAAATGTTGATATAAGTGAGATTGTCACAAAATCATGACTTTTTTGGGTGAAAATATTATATTCTCACTTTTTCATCAAAAATGGGCTTGTTTGGTGTCTAAAAATATTCATGATTGTGTCAAAAGAGTCATGATTTTGTTGTAACTACACAATATAACTGGTTTTTTCCTAGTTCACCGATTGATGACCAGTATGACAAAACAGAGTTGCGAACATGATCGTTCTCCCTGTGCCTGCTTCATATACTGACATGTTTTCTTATTGAAAAATTGGGATTTGTAAATATAGTGCCTTTCACATTTTGAGCACTGCTTAGTAAATGCAATAACGGATACAAGTCTATCATAGCCTACCTCATTTTAAAGCTGAGAATGCAAGCTCTCGAATGTTATATGACACATTGTTGGGCGACCAGATTCGAAATCGTGAGAATCGATTAAATTTCAGCGAAGTTTAGGTGGACTGCTTTTTATGATCAGCTCTGTATTGCACATATGTGCTACTGCATATTTTCAGGGCAATGTATGCGATAGAAACGGAAGAAGGTGGACACAACGCAAATCCACTAAACGCAGCGCGACACTACTTATGACATTTATCATGCACGAATTAAGCGTAGACACTAGTATGAAGATGTGCGAATTGGGATGAAAAAAGTGACGAATTATCCGTACGATTTACAATGTGCAACATATGAAACTTTTTCAGGGAATAGGAAATGTGGCGAATCAAGCGAAATGGCGAATTAACCAGGTGGCGAAATATCCGGAAAACACTGTATTGCTTTACTATTTACGCTCATATTTATTGCCAGTTTTATGCTAGTTACATGCGCTTTTTTGGTTTGTGCCACGGATCAAGGATTTTATAGTTAATGATGTTGTGTCAATTAATAGCTTTCCTTAAGCCTAGTGATTTTTACATGAATAAAATGACATTGTAAATGAATATGAAAATAACGAATCCAAGCGGATGACTTTTCAAATTTAGAATTTGCTTATTTTCTTGTTTTCCTTACCATTTATTATCACTAATGCTGTTTGATGAATTTGTTTTGTTATGAAGTCATGAAAGATCTTCAACTCTCATTCCAAAGTCTGGCAGTTTGAGCAAGCAGTTCACTTCAGTTAGAATACATAATATATCAACGTTTGATATCAGTATTGATCCATACGCAGTGAAATATGATTTAATTTCCTTGTATGAATTGGCCTGAGGGATTTCTAATTTCAGAAATACCGACGGAACCTGGTGCAGCATTTGAGATGACACGTCTCCCTATACTCTTGACAGCAGTAATAAGAAAACTCCACACTGTTTGACTAAAGGTATTCTATGAAACTCACAGGAAGCACATCCTGCTGGGGATGCTTGTTTTCTCAAATATCACAAGAAGTGTTGGTTTGGAAAGTGTCAAAATCTATGATCTCGTTGATACAGTTTTATAGGAAATACAAAATCACGAGCTTCATATCAACTTTTAGTTCAATTCAGCATTTCTACCTCGTGTATAACAGACTTATGAATTTTCACTAAATTCAACCCAAGTCAAATTTTATTTAATTACTTGTTGAAGCAAGTTTCGAACCTGAATATATGTGTGTGTTGTGATCACAGAGATGGATTCACTTGCGTCTGTCTGTGGCAGACAAGGTAATTGATATCTGTGGACGTGACGATTTACGGAAGCACAGTTGCAGTTCACTAGGTTAACCCCGCAAAGACAAGAAACTAGAAACTAGAAAGAACACTAGAAAGCCCGCAATAAGATACAATAATGATGATATTTTCTGTTAGGAAGCAACAAGATTTGGCTTAAAAGTTTTTGACATCACATCAATAATGAACTAGTTTGTACTAGTGACACCGGAGCAAAAGAAAATGCAAGAATCTTTAACCACACGTTCGCCTCGCCATCTCCTGAGAGCGAAAAAGCGCCGGTAATAAACGGCACAGATATTATTATTATTTATTATTCAACAATTGTTTTCAGTGAAAAATTATTTTCAACAATTTAATCGAAAATAATTTATTTTGATAACTAAAGATTTTTCAAATTTTGGTTATTCAAGCAAATTATGCTACAATTAGGACATTAATTTTTACTTTCCTGAACTCTTACAAAGAATGTCCGACATCAGCGATCCGCACTATTTGCATTTGGCATTTACACCGCGCTAATGGCAGGTACAGAAAGAGTTGCAAGAATCTGAAGGGGGGTAATTTAGTAGCCCTTTTGCCAATTTTATGAATTATAATTGTTTCGCTCTTGAGCCTATTATTTAGACTTTTGTGAGTGAGTTCCAGCGGTCCACACTGGAGTTATTTAATTTGATTCAAATGCCTGATTTCAGCAAAAACCGACTGGGCTCGAAAATGTTTGCAGATTTTTCGGCAAATGATTTTATAATGTGTAACTATGCATTGTATTATTGATGTTCTGTAAAGGCTGAATTTGATGTTCACAAGATCACTTATACAAGAATGCATGTAGGCTACATGTAAATTCAAAAAATCATTGGTATTAATTCTCTCAAGCAGTTATACTTTCTAAAACATTTTATCGAAAGCTGGTGGTTGGGATCCGCCATGCCGACACGGAGAAAGCGTAGCCGGGGCAGTGTCAAAGAAATAATTTTCAATGTACAGAATATTGTATTATAGACTGTAGAAGCTGGTCTATCAACCTTTATTCTTCACCATCCTTATAATGCTACCGTTATGCACGTTATATACGTGTCATCTGTTCTGTACAAGTAGGCTATTCTAGTGCTGTACAGATGTAGGTCCTGCGTTTCCATGTTAATATAACAAGCATTTACATGTGCAACTCATCATGTACAATGCATAAATTCATGCACGTTATGTACGTATATCGAAAAAATGCAACTATAGTCACATGTAGGGCCTACAGATTTTCATCTTGAAGTCAGGAGAAAATCAGAAAGATTTATTGCAAGTGCAATGAAGTGCTCATCATGAACATGATTGCTGGTATGTACATGTACATGCATATGAATTGAAATGTCCTTTTATCTTCGTCCACATCAAACCAGCTGTCAAAAATCAAACGATGATTAATCGAAATAATCGCTTAAATTTCTGTTTCATATTTCACATGTTCACATAAACGTGCATAGACATTATTACTTGAAAAATTATACACTTAGGGTCAATCCGATGAATGCTAACTATCCTCACCTACATCTGCCACAAAGAAGCAAACTTTTCCAATTTGATTTCATCTACTTTTTTAATAAAATTAAATCATCAGGGGGCGTTAGAATAAAATGCATATCCTTAGCATGCATGTGTATATAGTACGAGTAGTTTCAACTAAAAGCATAGCCTCTATAATAATTTGACATGATATTCTGAAATAAGAACTAAACACATGTATAGTGTTTCCCAAAGTTACATCCGGCCGCCGACAAGCACCTTCCAAGGATCATACAGACAGGCCAGTGTTGAAATATCATTAATTCATAGATTGAAAATTTGACTGTTTCATATTATATTGATGGATCATATTTGTTTGGTTTCTACGTAGTACAATTCTCATTGAAACTGTCACCTTGATTTGATTCAAGCAGCCATAATTATTCAATAAACTGTAAGTATAGCCTATTGAAACTGTGCCATAACAGGAAAGTCAATTTCAGAATAGTTAGATTGTCAATTTCTTGCCAAAATCCTGTAGCAGGTGTAACCTGTATTTGCATTATCGAATTGCTTTTCTGTGAAGTTTGCCCGATCGCTTTGAAGAGGCTGCGTGCCAATCAAACCAGCGCGGTGCATGTCTGCTCCTTTGTAATGTACCATCATGTGCAACCCCACATTTCCCCTGGAAAGCCTTCTGCCCGGAGAACGGGTTGTCTTCCCAGAGACTAGTTACGCGGAACTTTGGGGTGTCATACGCTGACACATGTTAAAGGAGCAGATATCCACCGATAGTTTGGTTGGCACAATTGTTTTTGAAAATGGCCAGGCTAACTTCATCGTCCGGTACAAACCGGTATGCTACTAACTCTTTGCCGATTTTTGTGAAATAAATTGCTGGGACATTCTTAAGGAACTCTAAGAACTCTTAGATTTAAAGTTTGCACGATTTGGTTGATGAGCGCTTGGTATTGACAGAGAAAAGTATGTTTTGGTCAAACTGAATTTTCATTTTTGAAGCCATTTTTCTGTGTGAAGGAGTTTTTTGTCAAATAATAAAAGCAGAAGTTGACACATCCGTGACACGTCTGTGAGTATTTCACCATAACACATCGGAGTGAATGAAGCTGCGTAGAGCAGTGGAATGTCTACATGTACTGACAAATCATACAAATTCTATTTTCAACGGAAATCGTCGGTTTATGTGGTACATTGTCATACAATTTATTACTGATGTCTCATTAGTCACTTACAGTCACAGTAATCTTTGATTTATCGCGAAAAAAGATAGATATTTAGCAAAATAATAGATATTTGAGCAAAAAATATTATCTGCTTAGAATGTAGACTTTGTACGAGGACGACACTGGTCGGTCGTTCGTCAAAAATCATTGACCATTACATACTGCACACAGTTTCTACTTGAATAAAACACTTCAGATTTTAAATTATTTTGCGAGCAAATGCATCGATAAATTTCGGAAAAATCGAATTCCTTTGAAAAGGCTGCGGTCGTCAGTCATTGCTTTTGGTTTGGGAAGACCGAGGTGAAAAAAGATGCTACACTTTTTTCACTTTGGTCTTCCCAAACCAAAAAAGTAAATCAAATTGTTTGATATTTTTATCTTGTTTTGTTCGTGCTCACATTGTCAAGATATCCATGAATTTCAATTGTATATGTTATATTTCTTTTTAGATGTTATGCCGGTGTTCCTGGTTTTTGTAGCATCTGCTTCGGCTTCGCCAAATCAAGCTCCGGATTGCTATGTCGCAAACCAAACCTGTTACTCTAAGTCCCACACCGTGTGCCTAAACTCAATGAATATATTATACAAAGTTTGTGGTCGGCGTCGTAAGTTAACATTTCTATTGAAATTTACTTTAGAATTTGATGGATTGTATTGAATATGATTGATTGCATGATGCTTAATGCAAACCAATTGCATTATTAAATGCTACACTGCAGTGTAGTGCACATAAATCAATAAAAATGCACGAAATGCAATGTTCATGGAGATAGTCAACGTTCATAAAAGTACTGATTTTGAAAATGCTATTCGCATTCAGACTTATAATGCAGCATCATAATAACAAAGGAAACTTCGTTTTTTTGGACTGCCATCAAGTCGAATCTAGGTTCAATCCATCCGGTTCTCCTATGCACGGGTGCTGAACATACTAAAAAAACACGGCCCGTGAACGTGACCTGAAATACATCATAAAAGATTGGTAATGGATTTCCGATTTTTTTTGATTTCATATTTATTATGGATTGAATGAAAAAAATAAACATCAATAATCAAAGAAAGGAAAATTCATTTAATGAAATGATAGGATATGGAATGATAGGAAAAGACCCTAAATGTATACATGAGAAATATTGGTTTCACTAAGAAAGCATATCCACCAGTCATCATTTTTGCGGATCTTATACAATTTATGTACCGAATATGAATATAAAAGTGAAGTTATCATGGTGTCATCATAGATCATTCTAATATTAAATCAATCATGAAAAAATCGTGATGGGTATTATGAATAACGCTATTGTGGCATTGTTTGTTATAAAAATGTGCAATATTTGTTTGTACATAGCACAATAATTGGTATATGCAGTTATGATATTGACGTACCATAATAATGTCAGTAATACTCGTATAATGGTGTAACGCATAGAGTAAGTAGGTAGAGTTTCGACTAAAAAAATATCCGAATACAGTGAAAATATTTCATGAATATATTCAGTTTTGTGCGGAGATTACGTTCCTGCGGTTAAAAATATTATTTGAGCTATTTTTAAAAAGCTAAAGTTTTGGAAAATATTCTCATATTTATATACTAGTGACGTGAAGCCACTCTGTAGGTAGTGTGAAGCTCATTAGATATCAAAAGGTAAGAACTTTACTAACAGGTGTCTTGATCAAGCGGATGAGTTGATTATCAGGGTAATTTTGTCAACCACATTATAATATAAGTCTTCAAGGAAAAGTTGAGATATAAAGGGCTGAAATTTCAAGTTTTTGATTACATTTTCATCGGCACAATTTTATGATTCTCAAACTTACTGTTTCATTTTTTGAATGTGAATAATGAATGAGAGAGAGAGAGAGATAGATGTTCATCTTTCAATTACAATGAAAATCATGGCTAAACATTTGAAAGTGATCGTTATAAGTTACATTCAAGTCAAGTAATACTATAATAATCGGCAAAGTCAGTCGACATGTGTCTGATTGACAATGATAGTTGTCTTTGGGAAAAACTGTTTCGTCTACGTGTGGTTCGAACAATTGGCTGTATGAAGCGTCCTGAAAAACTGGATTTTGTCGGACAAAAGCTGTGGAGTGGATGTTGAGGGTTATTAGAAGCAATTAACATCAGTTGCATTGACGCGCTTTGTCTGCGCGACCTCAGGTCCGGAAAACAGGGGCAATGACAATTCTCAACACAAATGATGTGGTGGGCTCGACGCTGGATTCTCTCTAGTAGTTCTTGAATAAAAAACGATTTTTTATGTAGATCCATGTACATCTTTTAAAGTTACCTATGATCCCTGTCTTTGATTATGATGATCTGCTCTTTCAGTGGCAGGTAGTTTGTGATATGAACACACTTAAGAAAAAATTAAGAAAATACTCTTAGGTTGAGCATTAGAGTAATAGTATAACCCATCGAATTGCTTATTTAATACACACTATCTCTCCAAGGTTGACACGACACGAGGGATTTGTAGAGTACTGTTATTCTTTGTATACTGCTATCATGATCAGTCATATCCATGTAAATTTCTTCAAAAATGCAAAAATACGCATATCTCACATGAGGTAATGGGTCTCACCTCAAGTTGATTTAATAAAAACGAAACTGTATGCACATTTGGGATTTAATTAATGCTGAGTTGCTACTCTACGTAATATACTTACTCCATCTTGTAGTAATGATTGTACAATCAGGCTTAAGCGTATTGATAGTGGCATGCATTCATATCATGCATTTACAGTTCGTATATAGAGCAAAATTATTTGATGGAAATGTACAAACTCGCATTTTGTACATCTGCACAATGATAATGCTATAATGCACATTAGAGTTCAAGAAGACTCGTATTTGGCATGAAACCCATTTCAGTTGTGTAGAATAGATGTTTGCAACTTCGCACGTGCAGTGTTTTATTGAGCGGCATCAGCACTTAATAGTGAAAATGTCTGACGATCGTTATGAACTGATACTTAGGAAAATGCATACGATCGATTAGCGACAATCAACTTTCAAATCAAAGCTTATTCATTTTTCGGGATGTTATGGACACGGTTATGTTTTAAGACATACATTATTCAGTTACTAAATGAAATCAGAATGACAAGCAAGCGACTTGAAAAATTAGGAGTTATCTGGGCGCGCTTCTGATGTAACTATCAGCAATTAAAAAAGTATCGTAAACTTGTCACTGCATTTTGTATCTCGGCAGCGTCTGACATTGAATTTTGTATAATATTTTACGTCTATGTTAATGCTGTGATGTTGCAAACATCGGTACAGCCGAGCATTTATCAGTAGTTAAATGAAGTAGCATGACAAGCAAGCGGCTTGAAAAATTGGTTCAAGCTTGATAAATTGGCACTTTAAGTGGTTTTTTATAAATGCACATGCATATCATACATAGTTAGTTCAACTCTACACCATTACTTATAACTTTCATCAACTGTTTCATCTTACTTGCTCGCTTTACGTGGGTATATCAGAATACTATCCAGATACATTTATGAAGCAGCAAATTCTGTAATGAGAGAAATGAATCATTTTAGGCTAAGTAAAACCAACTTTTATTATGAAATTAGAGATAATTGAATTTCAAATGCTATCTATTAACCTGGCAATCTGAAATGACATTGACTTTTTTATTAACAAAATGACAGAAAATGATAGTTTAGCGTCACAACTCCTCCATCGTTTGGACGGTGCTGACACAGCTAGTCTTTCATCTGGAGCGCGATGATCTAGCCTGGATTCCATTCCTGCCGACTTCCAGTGTTACTTTAGGGGATCGACCACTGCACCGAAGGATCACTGCTAGACCAAGCACTTTGCCACTGTGCGACGGAGACCAGCCTTTTTTTATCAATATGGATAAAGAAATTAGGGGTTTACAATTCCTATACAAAAAATTATCGCAATTTCAGTAATAGCTCATTCAACTTAATGGATGAGAATCGCATTAATATTCGTTGAAGATTTATCTGTCGTGATGCGAATTCGGCAAGTTTGCCTCGTTTAATCAGTAAATCTCTTAGAAATTAGATCAACAGTTAATATTGCAAAACAGAGGATCTCCTTTTGTAGAATTATTATCAGTAGCGATGCGAAAAATGATACATTGATCTGTCTCAACACTCCTTCTAAAGTAGGCATTAGTGTTGCATGAAGTAGATGATACGATAAGTATCAAAATTAAAGGAAACGAAATTGATGCCATTCTCAACACAATCTGGAGCGTTCATAAACGTTCGGATTGGCTCAAAAGAGAGCTTATCGACTTAAAGAATAAAAACTGTCATTCTGTCAGTTGTGACTAAAGAAATATCTGGGCTACATGACAAAATATTGAGTATTGCATGTTGACCTTGCAAATTTAGCACACCATTTCACAATTAGATCTAAGAGTAACCCTTGCAGGGCAGGATTATCAATCAATCTACAGATGAAAAATGAGATTAAAAATCAACTTGATGACAGTAAAAGTCAATAAATTGATCTGTTAATTCAACAATAAAGTGACAAGTTTTGATTAAAATAACAATCAACAATTAACAATGTGCTTAATGAACCTAAATCCGATGACTATGAAGTTCAAATTTAGGATTCTAGACTGTTTTCTGTCCACTTGTTGATTTGAATTTCTTATTAGAAAATGATTTTCGTCCAATATTCTTATTTTCTATTTTCAGATATTCTTTTATTAAACGATAACTTGTAAAATCTAAAAGCAAGCTTCGCATACATTTGAGGTATGCATTGGAAATATTGGTAATTCTTCTCAACTTCACCCTTTATTACATTGAAATTATATTTTTTACCTTAATTCCCTTTGCTTTTGTATTTACTTATTTATTTTGCTCTTTTCGTCTCTTTGTATTACAAGTTTTAAGTTGTTAATGTTAAAATAAAGTATTGAAATCGCTATCCTATATGCTTGATAACTGGCTTGATTTCGATATGCACAAGAATTGTTGAATCGATTTTCAGGTAAAGAATATGACAGCTATTCAATTCATGGGATATATTGGACCTATCCATGTATGGTATATGCCAGTGCCGTATATACGGTACCATTGATGATGTTTCATGAAGGACTTGCGAATGAATGTAGATACATGTAGAAATATACATGTAATATCGTAGCACGAATCAGATCGGTAAAGGAAAGCGCTCCTAATCGAAAGATGATCCCTAAGAAATGTTGGTGATTCTTTTGAACCACCCTGTATACTTGATGAAGTCATAGGTATGTATCATCATATCACACTATGCGTGGCTTAAGTTCATGCGTCTACACGTTTTACTCTCGTCAGCAATTCTGGATGTACTCACAATTTGTAGGAATTATTTCTAGCTTTCTTTCCAATTGGCTCCAACGCGTCGGGAACAACGGGCATATAAGCGAGAGGATGTCTGTCTCGAGGGGCATCATATTGGGCCCGTTCCTTTTTGTCATTCTTGTTTATGACTTTCCTGCATTCCCAAAGTCCAAAGTAGTTGTGTATGCAGATGATATCAACCTCCTCCATTTTGGAGATAGCTAGATTTCCTCCAATTTTCAACCGCATGTGAATGATGTTGCTGCTTGCATTGCGAGTAAGAAGCTTACTATCAACTCAGAAAAATAGCAAAATATATTAATTTATCCGGAATGTCTGGAATAACTCCCCATCATTGTCTCCATTGGCAATCGTGCATGTTATTAGATCACGTTGATGCCGTCAAATTTTTTGGGCGTTGCATTTTCTTTGGATTTGAGCTGGGAAGACCATTTTCCTATTTTGTGTAAATAATGTTGTACATGTAAGAGCCTTCCATGCCCTTGTTTAGAAGCTGAAGAACAATCCCAGCAGCTCCCTTCATATATCGCAAGCCTACCTTAGCTTTATCTACTGCCATATCCATATGATGTGCTGGTGGCCCTCTATTTGCAATCTACCTTAGATGCATTTTGCGGCTGAATAGGCCAACAAAGGTTTTCTGCCAAGAATCCGTACAGAAAAGGTACAGAAAGTTGGTGACAATGTAGACATTCACCCTCTGATTTGCCCATTCCAAAAATAGCGCATCTTAAAGTTGTGATTGACGCAACAAAGTCGTCCAGTTACTGACCACATTTAATATTTAAATCATGTTTTGTAGGAAAGTGCATGATAGTGGTGTGTATCCATGATTTTCATGTCACGTCCTTATGCATCAGAAGTCCATGTGTTGCCGTAGGTCCTATAAGTCAATGTCTCGACAACTTGCCTATTTTAACTATATTCGTTTCCTCAACAAGCGACTGTCAGATATGGTCAAGATACACAATATCATTTTTTGGCAGAAAAATGAGAAAGTCACATAAGTCATAAGCCATGAATTTCTATTCTGAAGAAAATATGCAGCAGAAAACGCAAAGCAGTGGCCAGAAGGCGCTTACAAAAAAAACGAATGTACTTGTAGACAACGTGTTCAACTGCGCATAAACGTAAAGTACATCAAATATAAAATTAGTGATATCATTTGGTACAGAATTGCAAGTTAATGATTACTAATACAGGGTCACAACGATCATTGATCACAACGATAAGGATTGGTAAGAAATTGAAAACAATCAATTGATTTTAGCTACAGATCCATGTTTCAAAGCTTTTTTTGCGATATATCGGCATCCAACTCCAGTAAACCAACTAGGTTTGTTAGAGAAAGCTACAGCCACGTAATTGTCTGCATCAACACGTGCATTCAGTACGGCTAATTTCAGTACATTGATTGCAGGTAGTTCGTGACCCTTTCGTCAAGTATAATTTAAGATGTTTTGCTACGTATTTGGTTGGAGCTTCATTAACTCATTCACTTTAAGCGAACTTTTTCATGAATAATTATATTCATAATGGCCTAAAACCTAACAACACTCACTTTTTGAGTAATGAAATTCGTTCAAAGCTAGTCATAACCGCTATCATAGTGATAACAAAGGAATGAACTATACTATATAAGAACTATAGATAAAATGATACTATAAACCATTCAAAAATTAAGTACAATTTTACAATTCTCGGCCCTATATAAAATAATTGAAAAAATTCCTTTAAAAGTATGATCACATTTCAATGATCATATAACGGTACTACAACGTGCTCCATTGACTTACATAATGCAGGCTAGTAGCTACAAAAGAAACGTGACAGGGATATAAATGAAGATGAATTACAAAATGTATAGTAGATACGGTGACAAAAGTTGTCTCATATATGGGTATTCCTATTTGACAAATCTTCCTTTCCCACATCGCCGACACCGGTTGGTTATGGAAATTCCAACAACATTTCTGCTAATTATTAAATATTGAGAGATCGAATATTAGAAATCCGGATGGAAGGACTAATTGTAATGATTGTACACTCTTGGCTGTCAGATTCTCAATAATTGAAAACTATTTAGAACAGTGAACTATCGAATGATGAGTGCATTGAAGGAAAATGATTACACATAAACCTAATATCATAGGAGGATTTGCAGACCTTAAGAATCTTTGTTGTAATAAATGAGATTTGGAGAACGATGAGTCTCGTCGAAAATTTCTTTGTATCCAAGTCTTTGTGATGGCACAGTTTCGTTCGCGTGATTTCGCTTATTAACGCTCCGATTCGATCCTCAGCTATTTTCATATCTCATGTGGCATTGCCGCAATTCTTTACGGAAGAAACGATTCATCTTTATATTAAGGGAACTCGTTAGTTGCAGGAAGAGTGTTTTCATCGGTCGCCTTGTTGTATTTCTTGATTTTGGCATATTTCATGCGCCTTCTCTGAATTCGTAGGCTCATAATTATCATTTGAAATTCCTCATGCAAGCTATAAGCGGTTTCTTTACTGATAAATAAATGTCTTTCAACATTTCAGACAACATTCAGTCTGAAGTCTAACTGGATCATTTAAAACAATTTGATAAGTGAATTTGAATTTATCATGTCTGGTTTTCTTCCTGCACAATTGTGAGGAGAAGTAGGGACGAATTAGGTTACCTCCTCTGATTTATCAATTTGAATGCTGAATGTATTTTCAATGAGTCACTTGTTTCATTATATTGAAAAATCGGAGTACTTCCATTATTCACAGCAATATTTTAAAATGACAGTTGATGCAAGAACAAGTGTCGCAAGTGTTACATCTCTATGTACTTTTTACTCTGTGTCACCTTAGAGCAATTAATTTTAATCAGCCATCATCGTGTATAGATGAAGACTGTTTAAATGAAATTATAAAGCCGCACTCATTTATCTTAATAAAATGCAAGAAATTTTGAGCGGCCTTACTAGCATATTCTTTCATATAGTACCTTTTTGCTTTTGCTGAATTTATAATGGAATATTTTCATTTTATGTCAGTCTCATTACATGTATATCATTTTCAAATTATTCTCAACTTTGTTTTACAAAGCCGCACGTTGCGTATTCCGCTCTAGCTGTTCACTTTGCCCACCTCTTGAAAAACGTTCGCTTTCGACCATCATTCATCAACTTTTCTAAATAGGTTTTGTAATTCCTTATCATCCACGTTTTGCATGATTTTCTTTGTGTTAAATATTGTACTGTGTCTTCCACTTCTCTTTTCCATATTTGCTCTGTTAAAAAATACTTTCATTGAACGGATGGATTAAAGGAACTCGATACTATGGGTTTTGAAAGCACATGCACCTGCATTACAGTAGCCAATTATTTCACTAGTTTTTGTTAGTCACTTTCTATCTTAACAGCAAACCTAGTAAACTTGAGTTTAAATTAGCAATTAATGAAATGAGTTAAACGATAGATCAAGTTGCCATGTAAAAGATGTGCGACTGGTTGGACTCGAACCTACGTTATCTTGACCTGTCGCTGTATCATTTGAGCCACGACTACTTGCAATTGTCACACATCAGCTGTCATGGCAATTTAAATCAGTGAATAAATATTTGGCGTGTCTAATAGTAATAAGTTTCCGCAAATGGGCATATTTTGCGCAAGCGACAAAAATATTCAATCTAATAAGTATTATTCTAAAAATCCTTATCATTGCGCTTTTCTAGAGCCGCAAACCAACGCTTTAGCTGATGTCTTTGTAACTTCATTATCACGAGCTTTGTTAAATGCTCCGCGAAAACGTAGGATTCTATGTATCGACAGAAACACGATTTGCACGCAATTCATAAGAATGTGGGTCAATGGAGGAATAACAGACGGTACATACCATGGCCTATTCAAGGGACATAGTTACCAGCATGGAGCAACATTTTGTGACAATGCTCAAGAGTATGTTAAAGTTCGTTTGAAACTTCTCCCTAGGAAGGGAATGAAGAATTCGCACTGCATCAGAAAGAATTTCTTCAGTGCTAGCGAATTTCCATCTTCGAATTTTATTTTTCAAGAGTTTGAACACCGAGCGATCGCACTGATTCAGATCTGGACTGCATGGTATTTGTTTCACTAGTCGGACACTTCACCGTCTTGAGAAATAAATATCGTTTCTTCTGATACATGAGGTCGTGCGTTGTCCTGCTGCCATGCGCAATAACTCTTTCAACTGAACGAGATTCGTTCTTCGAGCTTTCACCAGTATAGTACGGACGAAAATTACATGAAAGTTTGTGAGTTGAGCGTTTAGTCTGGGCACAGACATCGGCGCTAATTTTCCCGTCGTCTGTAAAACCAATGAGCATCAATGTCTTGTTTGTCAACTTTGGACGGACAGCAGTTGGTCTCGGTTCGTGAAGATGACAACAAGCTTTATTTTGCAGCTTCGTCAGAGTTGTTTCTTAAAGGAACCAACTTTCGCATGTGACCAAATGCTAAGGGATATAATGAAATGAATTTCCATTGAATAGAGTTATTATATTTTCTGCACAAGAAATTCACTTCTTTTTCTTGTCATTGGGAAGATAGTGGAGGATTCAAGTAGAACTTTTGGAGATTAAGTTTATCGGCAAGCATCTGTCAATCTGTATCTTTCAAGACACCTTCTGCCTCACCAATCGCATGAGGACTGATTCTCGGTTCTTTTCGATAATTTCCCTTGAGTGATATGCGGTCTCAATGTAACTGATGTGATCGGCCTTCCACATCGTTCATCGTCTTCCAGTGACAAGTCTTCCCTCTTTAAACCACTTGCACCACTCGAAAACTGTTCTACGTGAAGGAATTGCAAGCTTTGTTCGTCGAAGTTGATTAAAAATTTCAATAGGCTTATGATCTTGTTGCAGTTCGAGAAAAATGTATGCTCGAAAGTTTGTCTTGTTTAATTCTAGTGATCAAAGTTGGCTGCTTGCACTATTGAATTTACCTTGAAAAATCAAAAAGTCGAAAAGATCACTTTGGCATAATAGAATTTTGAATTAATAGAAAATTAGAAATCATGTGTAGATATCCACAAATGCTCGTAAAACGTAAGTGAAATGAAATAAGAATCTAAAAACCACTTCAATACATAGAATTAATTCTACATTTTCGCGGAGCATTTTTCAACTTACTATAAAGCTCATGTACATATAATTACAAAGACAGAGATCAGCTAGAGCGTTGGTTTTAGGCATAATGATCAGGATTTCTAAGAAAATTACTAATTAGATTGAATATTTTTGTCGCTTGCTCAAAATATTGATAAGTGATTGATAATGTGAGGGAGCTTTTTAGACACGTCAAATATTTCGCCACATGTAAATGCCGATATTAAAATTAGTGGCGGAGATTGATATCCACTAAGGCATCTGAAGTCATATCGTAAATGCAATCAGAAAGCATAGTAATGAAAATATGCAATTAAGGATAATTAAAATACAATTAAGGAAACAATTTAGAATTAAGTACGATCAGTCAGTACGAGCCCAGTACTGAGCAATAAGTACGATCAGAGCAGAATTCAAGTAAAGCAGAGGACGAGTGTCCATTACTTGAACAATTATTTTGGTGTGATTTCATCACTGATACGCCTTCTTTTTGTACTATACGGTCTGGCTCGATTATGCCTGTCAATACTTTCATCGAATTCTTCAACCTAGAACTTTTTTGAAACATCTCAATTTCAACATCAGTTGATGTTTCATACTGCGAACTCAATAGAATTTCTCAAGATGGCCTATTGAATAGCTGTTTGTTGCTTAATTACAAAAGCATATCGTGATTTCTTGTACATGGAAGATGTTGCAAAATTTGGTTTAAATATAGTATGATGTATTATTTAATTACCTGTCAGGTAGATACTTCGCATGCGATGATGAAAATCATCACAGCACTCATTTATAATAGAATATACTTAGTAATTAAAGTGATTAATTGAAGTAGTCCTAATGAGCAGTCCAATTCGTAGGTTTGCAAAATTAACCAGTCAATGACAAGTTCACCGTTTTGAATGGCGTTGAGTTCACGTTCATTTTTAAAATCGCGAACTGCGTTCAGTCAAAGTTCACGAAATTAAAAAATGAACACCGTTCAGCTCAAGTTCAGTAATTAGTTCATCTCGTTCACTTTACGTTCCCGTTCATTTCAAAGTGATTTTGAAATTTACTTTGACTACGTAGTTATCTATCTAAATAATTGAGTCATCGCTTCTTTCACATGTCTAAATATATCTGTAAGAAATTACGAATTAGAATGTCACTGCAATTTGGAGAATTCCTGGGTTATGAGCTTACATGGCTTACCAGCACCGATACTCTTCCTCTTTGACATTATGGCAATTGCATGAGGTATACATGTGTAAATCTATCTTTAGTAGATTGAACAATACTACAATTTGCAACGGTCAATCCTAAAGTAGGCCTACAGTTCTTTGCCATAAAATTAAGTTAAATTGTCGTTGCTTTAGTCATGAGAATTAGTACTGAAGTTTGCCTTATTCGTTGATCTTCCTGCTGCAGTCGTCTGGGTGTTCCCAGTTACTTTATGAGAAACGTCATCATCAAAAATTTCTAAAAATTCTATGTTGTGCATGCGTGTCATCATGAGCGTCAGTCGTCCGACAATATGGATAGAAATAGCTTAGGGTGAGACATTCTAACTAGGTAATTTCGGTCAATCATGTGTGAACGTTCAAAGGTAGAAATTAACGGGAGCATTCAACTCCCGTTCATCTCCGAAATATGCGAACGCCGTTCAGTTCAAGTTCAATTTTGAAAAAATGAACGCTGCGTTCAGTTCAAGTTCACGAAAATCGTGAACTAGTTCAATTGAAAAGCATTCAGTCACACTCTGGCATAACCCAGCTTTTTCGTGGCAACTAATTAAACTGATCAGTTTTGACGAAACAACCTTCAAGAATTGAAATCTCAGCCCTCGCCACACTGGGGCATTTTCCGAACTAATCCCACTTGGGGGCGAATTACACCCCCCTACTGATCTTCCAAACTATAACACTAAACTAATTTTGCCAAACTACACATCAATCGAAAGGGCATTGACAGGGAATCAGAAAAATAGCATTAATTTTATTTTTTAACTCATCCCTGGACTGAGATGAAAGTCAAAGGTCAAAAAGTGCATATTTTAACAATATTCCATTGGATCACTATTTGAAATAGAAAATTACAACAAATTAATAAACCATGAAAAAATTGAATTGAGAAAATTTCAAATTTCAAACATGCATACATAACAAGCAGATTATTTCATATTCCAAAACTTTGCATTTGTGAATATCTTTATATTGAAACTGAAATATAAACAAGAATTGATACTGTAGAACAATATACATTAGAAGTGAATATAGCGAAATCAGCCAAAATATTCCAAACATTCAAATTATAGAATAGATCTCACGCCAGAAGTACAATGCCAAATTTATTTTCCTTCAATCGAAAGTTGCATAATAAGTAGAAAGTGAGCTTTTTGAGGTGGCTATAGTTTGCTTGGTTTAAAAGATATTCAAAAAATTCACCAAGGGAGGCGAAAACCCCCCCAGTGGGGCGAGGGTTGAGGCTTCTTCTACAACACTTCTAAGTTCCAACACTCATTCCGACATTTACCATGCACGACTGATATACATTCCACACACCGCCGCTTGCATACACGTTAGAGATACACGCCTCATTATAAGCCTGCTCTACACATACTAAGTAATGGAAATAAAAAAGGACAATGTTCTCCAATAGGCTCTGAATAATTAATGCAAAATGGATATTGTAAAAATTGCATCGAATCGATGGATAAAATGATAACTATAACTAAGACTAAGCATGGAAATACTATTTTTGTCGCAGGTTTCACACTGCGACTAATGCTTCGTGGAATTCAACACTTATTTGTCTGTTTTCTGAATTTCCTTCAACCATTTTGACTGATGTTCCATCTAATAATATAATGAGGAACTCAATATGATAAGTATTGCATAATCTGTCTTCACGTTTCAAAATCTTGATTCAGATCTCTTTTTTATTTTTCTCATTTGACAAGAATGCAAGTTCGGTATTTGTACCTAGGCACGCACACTATATTGGAATATCTCTTTTATTGGGTAGTGCCTCATTATACGGAAATTAAAAAGAAAATGCGTCATCTCCTTCGCTTTTATGTTTGTGTACTAATCTGAAGTGTAATGTGAAACAAAGGCAAATCCAGTGATACTTGCCGGTGCTACAGTACAGTCTCCCTCTAATTCACTTTCCTCTCTTAAACTTTTCCGAAAATTTCGGCCGGTTTCCATCTCTGAGCTGAATTTTGTTTTTCCGATCTTTACTTCATTGATCGTTGCTGCTCTTATTCCCTTCATCTTCCCGTTCATGATCTTCGTTTCTACTCGCTCTCCCGTCCCTGATTCTCGTTGTGTATGGTAATACCACAGAATTAGATTGTTTAATCGTGTCACCTTGCTAGAAGTGCAAACTGATTCAAAGCAATGGCACATGAAGGAACTTACTAAGTGGGCAAAAAGAAATTTTCAATACCTTGCACAAATAGGATAAATAGTCGTGCGTCGCTTGCAGATTGCTCTCAATTCCTTCAAAATGCTCCGATCGTCACGATTCCTTCAGATTCGTAGAATTCAGATCATTGCGCAAAAGTTTTCTCGATAATGTTGGGCCCTTCGATTATTATTAAAAAAAGTTAGCAGGCGCACGAAAAAACGTTCACAAACTTCTCTGTAGAACTTGACATTGACAGTGTCTCTTTGCTGTGTGATCCAGTTGATCCGGCAAAATCAGAGATCTGGTTGATAATGTCGGTTGTTCGGGCAAGCTCGTTACCCCTGAAATGACAGTTTCCAAAATTAGTTCACGGACGTGATTGGCATACGAAGCGGCGTGCTTATTTCCTACGTGTGAAGATTTGGTCGGTCCAACGTTTCTTGGGTTTCCAAATTCGTCCACTTTGTCTATCTGCGCTCCATCAATGATTATGTCATCTGTATCGGGTGAAGTGATTCGGCATTTGGAACTGTTGATCTTCATTCCCAACTTTTTACAGGCGTTTTCCAATTCATAGATTGACATCTTTAATTTGTCGAAGATCATGGACAGTAGCGTGGTATCATCTGTGTATCGTATATCAATGGAAAATTGATCATTCATTCTAAAAACCTGATCAAGCGACTTTACGTCTCCATCATATTTTCCAGGAATATGCTGAATGACGTCGGTGAAAGTAGACACCCCTGTCGTACGCCAACTCTCACATCGAACCAGTCTGTCAATTGTGCATCTATTATAACAGCACATTCAGATTCACAATACAGAGTTTCCAAAATTAGCACAATCTTCGCATCTATGCCAATTGCTTTCATAATTTTCCACAGCGCATTCCTCCAGACTGTATCAGAAGCAGATTTAAAATCGATGAAATTAAAATGTAGAGGGACATTATGTTCTTTTGCTTTCTCTATAATTTGCCACGTGATAAATATGGCGTCAACGGTATCTTTATTGGGCATAAGACCAAATTGACTTTCACTGGATACTTCTTCAGTTATGGCTGCCATTTTATTCAAAATGATTCTATGGAAGACTTTCCCCGGGATCGAAAGCAGAGATATAGCTCGATAGTTTTCAGGATTCAGTCTGTCACCTTTTTTGTGTATAGGAGTGACTAACATACGCGACCAGTCTTTGGGGGTTGTGTCAGTATCCCAGATCAAGTTGAAAACTTTGATGAGTAAATCTAACATAGGCCTACCCCCCAGCTTTAAGTACTTCAGCTGTGATGTTATCAATGCCTGGAGCTTTCCGCGTCTTCATACTGCTGATTGCAGGCTGAATATCGTCTTAAGATATGGATGGTGATTCTTCTGTGTCAAGTGCATGGTGATTTGTGGGTTGTGGTATTTGTTACAAAGCATCCGGATCATGGGGAAATTCTGTGTTGAAATGGAGCATGAAATGACTTTTCCAACAAGAAATGACCTCGTCTTCGACCGTATGGATATTTACATCGAAAGTTTAAGCATTCTTTTGCATTTATTTGGTGGTGCCGGATTAATCATGCAAGTTGCCATCAGTTTAAAGTGGTCTGAGCTAATCTCAACAGAATGATACGCTCGGCTGTTTTTAACATTACATCTCCATTTCTCTTGCACTATGATGAAATCAATTTGGTCAAATGTGGTCACGAGTATTAAGATCTGGAGAAATCCATGTACTACGACGATTTTCGCTATGTCTGAAGATCGTATTAGAGATGGCAAGCGGGTTTATAGTACACAACTGGAGAAGCTGTTGTCCTCTGTCATTGGAGATCCCGAGTCCGACTATTCCTACAACATTTGGCCAGTTATGATATTGGTAGGCCACGACTTTGGCGTTGAAGTCACCCAAAATCACAAAGTTTGCATTTCTTGGAAGACAATTGATCTTAATTTGTACCAGATCGAGACAGTCCTGATACTCCTCATCAGAGAAGTTAGAGTCTGGCGCATATAGCTGGCAGAAAGTCAATGTACCAGTATCAGTCTTTAACGTCACACTAATTAACCGCTCAGAGATACATTCGTAAAATAGCATACTTTTCGACGATTCTTTGTCAAGAATAATAGCTACACCTTGTCGTCGAAGTTCGTCTTTTCTTGATGACTGTATTATTGCATAACCCCCCTCTTCGGGTCTCACTCTGATTCTTGTTCCAATGTATTTCCGAAACACCAAGTACGTTAATCTTGAACTTAGTCATTTCATTCAAGAGTAATTCCAAGGTGCCATCTTTGTTTAACGTTCTCACATTCCATGTTGCAATATACATTTTACCCGGGAGATTCTTAGCACCCTCTTCGCCCGGTGCTGAGGGCCGTTGCAATGGTTGTGCAGGCATCATGAGTTAAGACAGCCTGTACGCTTTGAGTTGTGAAACCTGGACGTACTAACGAGTGACTAGCAACCCGGGTTTGTTAAGTTTTCCTTCTCATTAAGTTTAGGAGATCGTTTCTCGCGGGCTACCCACAGACACAGTGACGATGCCTCCATCCCCCTACCTTTAAATGGAATTTCCCGAAGGACCACCAAGGACAACTCCGATCCCCCCGCAACTGCCCAACCCACACGCTCATACGATCGAGGCCGGTGGCACTTTGTGGGTACGGTTATGCCGCCGTGACTTGGTCCCAGAGCCTGCTTTGGCCACCGTAGGATGTTCACCCCTTGCAGCGGTGAGGCATCAGGATGGAATTCCCCTTTCATAATGCATCAAGACCAGATGGCATTGCTCGACACACTACAGGGAGTAATAGGGGGTTACTACTTTCTATGTGTTTGCAAATGATGGTGTTGATATCCTGAAGATATTATTACTGGTACGAAATAAATTGTGCAATTTTGAAAGCTGTAGGGCCCGTTTTTTCTCAGGGTTAGAATACAACTGCTGTTTCACTCAACTTCAGTGTTCTTTACGACTACGGCACGAGATCGATGATTAATCAGTGTTCTTCATGTTCCCACGGCATTCTCAGTAGTAGTGGTACTAAGAGATATCAATCCTATCAAAATGAAATCGCTTGAGAATGCCTTTCCAACCGCAAGTGCTGCTGTGATCTTATGAGGAAGTAATTATTATATAGGCTCACTAGTGGGACTTCAGGGTGCACAAAAAGCTTAAAACTCTACTTTATACTCTAAGGTATATTTCGTATATTCGTAATTTATTAAAATCGGCTTGTAAAAATGCGAATTAATGTAAAAGTATAGTTAAATGTGAATACAGTATTATTCCATTTCATTGATAGTTTCAGCATAATTAGTCAAAAAAAACTTATCTATCAGATTTGAAAATGATGCACTGCAGACATTTCTCCCTCGGGGGAGGGAGAAACTAACTCTACTAACTCTTTGCACTTAACCATCGAATTCTTTTTGCTGTTTAATAAACCACCAACCGGCATGTTTCAACTTACGATACAAAGTAAATCTACTTGTGAACCTTCCATTTTTTAGGTGATCCTTCCCAACAATAAATAATGAATAACTTTATTCGTCAATACAAAAGAGTGGTATATGCAATGGGTGGGGACGGTACATCAGGCATCGAGATTAAGAGAGAGAGAGAGAGAGAAAACTTTACATAGGAGTTCCTGTACAACGCACGATTTCTTCTTTTAGGCAGAAGAGCTCGTTGATGGTGAACGCTAGACAGAGAAATATTGTTTCGCACAATAGAAAAATGGGAGAGGGGATGAGTGAATTTTCATTGGGTAATTTTCCGAATCAAACGTTTACACATATTTTCTAACATTGAGGGGAGAGGATGCTTGCCTGAAATACTTGCTCAACGTCGGGCGACGCGATCAAATCGGTCTAACTTGCGAAAATGGGAAGCTCTTATATGACACAATTAAACCAACAATAAGCAACATGACAATAAACAAATGTTCAATCATTGTTCAAAAGAACAAAATCAATGTTTTATTTACACCTATAGACAATGTCTTGGTTTCGGCCCACGAAACTAATGAATCAACAATCAACTGGAAGTCATTTACAGAGTCAGGATTAATTAGTGAGTGCAATGTTGTCAAGCACAGGCAACTATTCGAGCATCGGGAAAATTTGATCGTCTGTCATCAGGCTAAATAGCAAGGGGCCAAGAATGGAACCATGAGGGACTGCATGTCATTTTCCTGCATTCCTGTAATTTTGCATTACTGGTCGCAGATCAATGAAAAATAAGTATAAAAGAAATAAAACAGTCTCGCATCGTAGGATCCGTAGCAAAATACACTGCTTACAGTGTATATCACACATACATGAACATTTATCATAGTAATGTGATTGAAAAAGTGTCCGAACATAATTCATTAACTACGCATATGTACTTGCATAATTTGTTGCTGACCAAATTATAAAGGCAGAAAAATCAATCGAAAAATCAATTTTATGCTTTTCACATATTTCTCACTCATTTTCGAGCAACCATGAGGTTGTACATCGTTTTAAGTTACACGCTAACTAAAAAAATAGAATGGCAGAAAATTCTAAGATCAATCTACTAAATTAATTTTGAGTGAAACTAATGATGATTATTCATCTCTTAAGTCAAAAGTGTCACATTTTTGACATCAGCAACTTCAAGCAGCACAGGGAAGTTCTTTTAAGACATTCTTACATATTTGTTTAGTTCTTGCATATAATTGTCATCTTGTTAAAGTAACCTAATACACTGAACGGAAGCTCACATATTTTGAAGAAATGTGAAATCGTTTTACCTGAAATATCTCAACAGGAACCTTTATTTCTTCTACGCCTTTATGATTCAAGCACCCTGCTTGAGGATATGAAGGATGACGGACATGTCCCATATTCCCGCACACTCGAGAATATATAACGACTAATTCAAAAATAGTGCATGAATATCTTTGAATGAAGCACTCGCTCAAAATGTCTCAATTAAAGAGGAAGAAAAAAGACGAGGTAATCGCTGTGATTTCGTGACTGAGACAATTCGGAATACACAACTCTTGACCAGAGTAGCATTAATTATAATTTTGTTGAAGAAAACAAGTAGACAGTTTTGTCAACTTTAGTACTTTAGAGAACTTTAGTACACGTACATTGAAGAAATGCATTTAGAGAGCTATGTCAATGTCGATTATAGATGTTTAAGAATTCTATTATTGCCTAGAAATAAAATGTAAATCGAACTTGCTTCATTATTCTCTACTCTTAATTGTTTGATCATATGATCAACTTAATCAGTCCAATACGAAAAATATCTATTGAGAGCATCCTTTAAACGCCTCTGATAGCAAACGGCGTGTATATGAATAGGGAGAGGAGTGTTTGAATGAAGAGTGTGAGGAGTGAAGGAGTGAAGAGTGTGAAGAGTGAAGAGTGAAAGAGGAGTGTTTATGAATAGTATGATAAAGAATATGTAACCCACTCTGACGATAAATTACCCTGATATCTACTTAAAATTCTCACTATATATTTCTCCGGCCAAAAGACAATATGTCAAAGTAGTAATGTTTTATAACATTGGAAAGAAGGCATAGTACTATGTCATCTGCATCACGTCTCTTGGATCTCATTGCTTAGAAAAATTGTTGCTTGTTGTAGTATGTCCACGGCATTGAAAATTTGCATTTGATAGCAACTGTGTGATGCAACCACAATTGATCCATCATTCGAAGGGGAGCTGGAATTAAAACAGAATTAAAAGAATTAGAACAATTAGAATTGTTAAGAAATTTATGGTATTTTGTAGTCAATGAAGTAAAGTCAAGAAATATATTATAGTATTTACTATCATAATCTGATGCCATTGATCCCACCATTTGTATTTTGGAATGAAATAATAAGCAAATAAATAAAAGATGGAATACGTTCCGTTACCAGTTTATATTGCTTAAATGACTTGCGCCATATACTTAATAGCTCAAGTTTTTAATGTTGAATGAAAAATACTTATGGACTATTATAGAAACATAAATACAAAGAGGCAATTTTCTCTGTGTGGGCAGCATATACAAAATATACATGCATACTTTATATATTTACATGACTGATTTCAATTTCGTTACTTGATACTCATACACTAAGCACTATTGCTCTTTAGCCAATGATTTCATTGAATCATAAATACATTTCAGCTATCATGCGACTTTGCATGTGTTTTGTTATGTAGGCCTAGATATAAATTTCTAAATGTCACAAAAAATGAACTATTTGCAGGTTAAGAAATTCTAGCATGAGTAGGTAAATAAATTAGAGCAAATGCAATTCGTGTTCATTTTAATCCATTCAGTAGTTTAGAATTTAGATATTGAAATGGCAAGAATAAATGTGATGAAGACTTACTTTGTGCTGTTGAGTTGGTCGTCAATTCAAGATGGAACCCTTCGGTCATCGTCCTTTCGTCTAGTTGAGATAATATTGTTATAGGAAACATAAAAGATTTCCATGTAGGAAGTGGATACAGATCGCCATTTTGTTTCTTGAGCTCTATGAAGAAGCAGTCAAACAGATAGTTCATCTCCGATTCATTTTTTTCTATCTCGTATTCGATTCATCTCCTATTCATCTTTTGATAGGCAATCCTCATTCAGTGCTCTTGATAACTTTACTCTGGTAGTCATGAGCCACTTTCCATTATTCATGCCTTCGCTTGAATCAGTTGAAGTAAAGCGCGACTTTTCTATCGTCTTAGTATTGAGTCTGGAATTCTTTCAATTCCTTTCTTATTTGATCGTAGCCTTTTTCTACTGCTTTTCCTCAATGTCAAAGTTAAACAGCTCATCATTAAAGTCCACTACTGCATAGTTGATGATTGTGCTCTTCCTCTCCTATTTCATAAAAGAATAGACTATATTTGACCTATCTTGTGGAATTCTTAGATTTCCATGATCATATACTTCCATTTGTATTTCTCCGCTGAATTCAAAATCAAGTATTTCTCCGCTGAATTCAAATTCAAGTATTTCTCCGCTGAAATCACTATGATATTTAAGATATTGTTAAGTTTGTGTTTCATTGAAATATCTAAGTTTGTTATAAAAATGGATCTATAGAGCGCAACATAGATCTATGGTATTGGATCTCAGATTGGGCATAGGCATATTTCATATCTTCTCGTGGGTTACATATCAGTAACCTAGCTGTCTACTCGGAGTTACACAGAAATCTCCTCGCCTTTGGCTCGGAGATTCTCACCGTGTAACTCCTCGTAGACAGTAGGTTACTGTACATGCAACCAGCATTGGACAGTAAGAGCAAATCGATATAATAATGATCACCATAAAATCTGTTCGATTTACACTAATTTTGTGTAGTGCGTATTTTGAATGTCATACATGATAATGATGTCGACATTACCTGACTACATGCATATTTCCATGAAGTTCTTCAATCTCAATTAAACCCAAAATATGGATAAAACTGTCCATTTAAATGTTGCGATTTGTAACAGTTTGGCCCTCAGTCAATTCTCCACGCTTTGGGAGTTGTGCATCTCGAGTTCTACATCATATTATTCATAGACATCTCTGGTATAACTCCTGCCCAAGGTGCTCCTGCTCATGTCAACGTGTTTGAAGTTATCACCGCCATCTTGAAAATGGAGTGTGTCACTCAAATAAACGCAACAGATCGATGCTTTCGGTGTGTGACAGCATGTGCCATCCATTATATTGAAAGAATTTCGCCTAATTTAGGAGAAATCGCTAATCGAAAGCTCGACATGGCGGAGATGTGAAGCTAGCACCGCCACTGAAATTATTTTCCAAAATACGCAATCAAAAGATGCGAAACAAGTACAACAGAGAGATGACCATCAAAAACATTGTGCCAGCAAGTTTCTATATCTAAGACACCGTACTTTCGGAGAAATAAGTCCCTGAAAGCGCAAACTTGCGTTGATGCGAAGTTAGCACCACCATCTTGAAAAATGCATGTGCCAGTCAAACCAACGGTCAAAATCGATGAAAATGGAGTGTGCCAGCAAGTATCACCCATAATTTTGAAAGAATCCGTCTAGTTCAGGAATTATCGCTAGTCGAAAGTTCGACATGGCTGTGATGTGAAGTTAGCACCGCCACTAGAACTTCATATCACCACTATTGAGCTTTCGGGTTGGTTTCCCACCGGGTGTTATGGGATTTTCGTGAAATAAGCAAGTGACACATATTGGCACACTCCATTTTCATCAATTTTGACCGTTGGTTTGACTGGCACATGCATTTTTCAAGATGGTGGTGCTAACTTCGCATCAACGCAAGTTTGCGCTTTCAGGGACTTATTTCTCCGAAAGTACGGTGTCTTAGATATAGAAACTTGCTGGCACAATGTTTTTGATGGTCATCTCTCTGTTGTACTTGTTTCGCATCTTTTGATTGCGTATTTTGGAAAATAATTTCAGTGGCGGTGCTAACTTCACATCTCCGCCATGTCGAGCTTTCGATTAGCGATTTCTCCTAAATTAGGCGAAATTCTTTCAATATAATGGATGGCACATGCTGTCACAGACCGAGAGCATCGATCTGTTGCGTTTATTTGAGTGACACACTCCATTTTCAAGATGGCGGTGATAACTTCAAACACGTTCCCATGTCACAGATATCCTATTAAGCTTTGCTACGCATCTTTATCCTTTCCTCTACAAATACATGGTATCAGATAGTTACAATTTCCTTCACTTGTTGTCAATAGTGGATTGTGAGCCTCATTGAAAATCTGTTGTTCCTTTTGTTCTCACACACTTGCAGCATCTTTTTTCTGCTGCTTAGTTAGTGCCACCGTTTCTAATCCGTATGTCAATGCTGGCAAGACACTTGTTTCCAAAACTTTTCCTCGTATCTTCTTAGACATTTTTCTGACTAATAAAAGGTTGAAGGCGATAATGATAGTAGAAGCACTACATACACAACGTCGATAGCAGCCTCTTCCAGGCGACCTCGGAGATTCGAATAGCGGAATTACTGCCTCCGACTGTCACGATATCGATGCTTAGTGCGCTTTATTCCTGGTTCGCACAAATACAAAAAGTGGCTTTCCCGCTGGGAGCCAAATTGAGGCATCGGAATGCATTCACGACGGCACGACAGCCAAGGCAAGCGAAGCAGTGGTTTCAGATGACTGGGCTCGATTCCTAGCTGGCAAGGTATTTTTGCAGTTGTTCCAGGAACAAAACACATGAAAGAATATATCTATCTATTTGACCTCGTGAAAATCGCAGTCAGTTAATTCGTAAATCCCTTTGGCTTTTCAATTATCAGAAAACTGACCAACCTGAAGTCTAATTCCTTTCAATTCGTCAATTTATCAAGCGCATGAGACGATTGTAAACAACATTCTAATTTTCTGCATTGCTCTTAACTCTTAATTGTTTCAGGTGTTGTTAATTGAAAATAACATTCAAAACTTTCCAGTTCAATTTCCTCTCTATGATATCTGCATTCAAAAACTCGATCTCGCCTCGTACATTCTAAACATTTATTTCTTCCTAATAAATAAAGTTATATTCTTCCTAATAAGATATTCTACTCTGTTAAGGAAGTAAAAATTATGTTTGATGGAGTGATTTTCACTCTTTACCTACTGGTGGAACAAACATTATCTATATGCCGCGTAGTCGATTTTATGACAATTATGCTCTGATTTCAGAGGCAAACACTGAGTTACAGGTATCGCACTTACGGATGTGCCTACTCAGATCAGTGCTTTATCATACTAAATTTCTTCACACATCGCGACTTCTCGCTTTTACAGGAGATGAAACACAATTCTTGCGCAGTTCACAATCCTCTTTAATGCAATTACATGAGATGTCATCTGAAATACATTCATAACAAGTTTTTTCAAAATTTCTTGCATATTGCACTTCTTGAATTTAATACAGAAAAATATGTTGAATTTCATATATGGGACTACAATCAATTAACATGGTGTTCAATTCATTATCGCTATAAAATTTTTAGTGTAGGTCTATCAATTTACAGCATTCAATTACGATTTTACACAACTCGAAGATTTGAATAATTCAAATGTAATTGATTTTGTCTATCAATTTCACATTGTTGTCCCAAATCAACATTTCCTACCATACTATGACTTACCAATCAGTTGCCCATCCAGAACATGAGTGATATTCAATTGTATAATGAAAACTGAAAAAGTCGAATTTCCGTGGGACGACTGCTAGCATCATATTTCGATTGTGAATTACACCTATTTGTAGTTTGTAGCAGGCTTTCTTGCACTGTACATTTTAGGAAGAGACTTCAAGAATAATTTTGTCAAGTGAACTAACTTGCATAGAATAATTTCACTTTATTGTTACTATTAACAATAATGATCCACATCGCAAGTCTACCATTTACACCGCGCACATGCAATATCAAACTTGAAACTTTGAACACAAACTTGAATTTAAAGACTTGAAGTGAATCTCAGCTACCTTGCATGTATCTTCAACTTCGAAATTAGCAGCTTGTCATTTTCTCTCTGCACCGATGAGTACTCTTTAGATCTTTGTTATCTTCTTGTAAATAATGAATTAAAACATAATCTGTTTCAGACATGTGTACCTTCTTTTTCATATCAAGCTCAATGTGAATAAGAAAACTCCCAGCTCTTACATTTGTATCCGATATAACACGGTGAACTAAGATCTAAACTTAATTCAATGTATATGGAATTAGTTCCCCTTAAGAATTTAAACTTCATGCGAAGTTCATCCGCCTGTGAAGTCTTGCTCATACATCAGTTATGTTAGTAAAATTCTGCTTATTGAAAATGTTTTTTGTTTTTCTTGTATCTTCGATGAAATGGATTATTTGAAAGTTATATTCATAAAAGCTGCCGGCTTCATTTATTTATGTTCAATACCTTTTTCATAAGTATTTCATAATATATATCAAAATACAATATTCAATGAATTCTGCATAGAGTTTACAAATTTATTGATCGCCGTAGCATTATTCGTAGAGAAGGCTAGCTTCTTTGATCAGATGCCCACATTTTTTAGAAAATAAAGTAATTGAAGTTTCTCCTTAGGCTTGGTCACAGAGTAAATGTAAAATATGTTAAACGCCAGCATTTATATCACGAAATTCATTTCCGATGTCTTATTTTAAAAGTCCAATATTAATTGCACTTTCATATTGTGCCCAAACCTAAGACCAATCAAACGCTAGTCACTTAATGTATTTTTTATGAATATATTTGATCGAAGAATCTTACTTTCTTAATGAATTAAGTCTAGCTATAGTTGGGATTATGCTTAAGATTATTAGAAATACAGCTTTGAATTGATTAATAACAATTGTAGCAATATATACTCATTGACAAAATTTTTCAAACATTTACTTCTTTAACTTCTTTCTTTTTGACTGGTATATATACATGTATGTATGATACCTTGATAATTTAGTCACAATCTCCACCAAGTCGCTAGCACAGAAAAACAATGCATGTAGCAGATTCAACTTTAATAGCGCGTGTGCCCCCCATAGCTCCAATACATTCAGTAATCCGAGATGGTATGGATTCACAAAGTTTCTGAATGAAGGATGTTTCAAGGAGAAGCCACTGCTCTGTCAGTCTTTCAGAGAGAATCTTCAGGGACACTGGTGGAAGTGAATAGCGGTCTCTCACTCGCCGCCCAAGCTCGTCCCATACTTATTCAATGGGTGACAAGTCAGGTGAGCGCGCAGGATAGTCAAGGGTTTGAATGTTCAATCTCCTAACAGTGGCAATGACAGCCGAGGAGCGATGTGGTCTTGCGTTGTCGTCTTGGAAGAAAAAAATGAAGCAAACTTCAATTCAAGCCAATGATAGTTTGTTTCATTAATTATGTCAATGAGTATAGATTTGACTGAGGTGAAAACTGACTTTTTAGGAGAGATTATTGGACATTTTCATGCCAGCTTTTGCTGCTAGTGAAAAATTTCAGTGTATGCACTATGAGTATGCACAAGACTAATAGCTAAAAATTTAAAGTAGATCTTGAAATTTTAAATTTGCTTATGATATCAAAAAGGGCCTATTACCCCAAATTTGTTGCATTTTCTGATTAGGAAACATAAGGATAAAAAACATACATATAACATGTTCTATAATTAATATAATTATTTAATTTTGAATAATAATGAATTTTAATAGTATTAATGGTAATATAATTCTATGCATCAACAAGCCCGTAACCTGCCAATCATGCCAACCCGGGCTTCTTTTCTCTGTTTTAGAATTATGAAACATATTTCAAGAAGCCCTCTTATTATCCCAAATTTGACTTAACTTTCTCTATTGTACCATGTTAGTGATTCATGTTAATCTCATTACGAATTTCATGTTCTTGATAAGTCTTCCTCACATATTTCACATACCGTACGGGTACATCAGCATTTCAAGAGGTTTCCGACCGTGCAAACTTCATGTGCCCATAGCTGAAACTTGATACCACTCTGCAGACACTTATTAATATGTTTGCCAGTGGAATATACGTCGTTCCATATACTGTACATAAATGCGCATTCGATAACCGATTCGGTGCCGGTATTCTTGAGATCCTCTTCCTACAAAGCAAAGTTTAAGTCGGCAATTAGCAACTCCCTCGACTCTAAGTTCCCGATAAAGTGAACGTTAAAAACCTCTGATTTAACGGCAAGCATTACGACTTATCTCACCTCTATCTTTGTTTTTCATGCACCATACGATCTACACGTAAGTGTACCAGTATAATTAAATAAGTTTAGATTAAATTTGTCTACATCATCTTTGGATGTTAGCAACTTCGATTAAGCTAAGCCATATAGATTATTCATGATACTCGACACAAGAGGAGCATCTTACTTCTTCATCTGCTTTCATGAAGCAGTAACCACTGAGCTCTTAGATTCTCAAGTAGCAACTCGAAATGATTGCGACAATCTCGAAGCAATCGATGCCAATGAAGTGAAAGAAACCGGATATCTGCGGTTACTTTACAGATATAAATGATAAATAGAGAGATATTTGAATTAGTCAGGTCAATGTACAAATGAATTATCAAGTTACATGTCTGAGAACATCATTATTTCTGCAGGAGGGAAACGTTTACTTCTATATTATTCGTTGATGATCGCTCGGCAATTGTATGTTGAATAACTAAACAATTAGAAACATTGAACTGACAATGCTTGCTGTATTCATTTGAGAGCAAATACGGACTATTGAAAACGCATTCTACAACAAATGAAGACATAATTAATCATCCTGATTTCGTGGATTGCTTCTTTATTGAAGGATTGAGACAAAATAGCTTGTTATAAAGTAATTAAAAAGCACGTTTTTTTGTATTTTGTATTTTTTTCAAATCTTGATATGAGAAATAAGATTTTCTAAAGTAGACTAAAAAAATTTTGTTTTGATAAAATATTCCCAGCTTTCATAAGGATGGATATGATGAATTAACTAAATGCACATTCAAGAATGATGAACAAGATTACCGCATGTTGCATTTTCTGAATTAGACAAGGTTTCTAAAATCAATAGAATAGCTACCATCAGCTACATGCTCGTACATCTGAAGTTTTGAGTGCCGCGATTTTAATCGATTGGCAAAAATGATGAATTGAAAATGAAAAAATCTTTCTAGGAAAATGCAAGTATTGAAATTTTCATGTTAACTATACTTTATTATTTTCATATAAGTAACAAATTATCTTCTATTTCAAACATAGTCATTCATGAAAAACCGCTTCAATTCTTTACGTTGCACTGTTTCAGGAACTTTGAGAAGTGGTCCAAATAATTGTATCACATTAAATAATGACTAATAGCTTATTAAGATCAAAAGAAATGGCAAACTTCTTGAAGGAGAGTATAACGACATCTGCCTCTCACAATTTTGATCAAAGTAAGTACATGAGTATACAAACACTTTGATCTAGATTAGTTTTGTTATTGCCTTATGAATGTGTAATGCAATATTTGCAATTAGAAGCTGTAGTGTAGGCCATGCGATTATATTCTTGACTAGCTTACTCATTTTTACTTACACGCATTCCTTAAAGCATTTTGACTTGCCTTACTAATTACTTGCGTGTTGCGAAATAACCACCAATTTTTCATAATTCAGGAAAATTGAAATCAGGAGAAATTAAGATGCTAATTGAAAATCGAAAATTTTTAAAGGAGGATTCTGCTTTGTTCGGCGGGCCTATGGAAAAAAATTTCGATAATAAATTTTTAGCCAATCATTCACATGAACACAATTGTAATGCAACGAAAGTTTATTTTGTGGTGAAATTACTAACAGAGCGCAATCAATAGATTGTCAATTGTATCAATAATGGGTAACACTATGCACATTTCTAATCATGTACATGTAAAAAGGGATAATGATTATTTAATTACTTTAAGTTTCATCGTTTTATCATCTCGTGTGTCAAAATACATGTACTGCAAATAATAATATGTAATTTGTTTCAAATTGATTTTATTTCCTACTGCTTCTTCAAGGAAAAAGTAAAGCAAGTTTGTGACCGATATTTATTTCTGTTTCTTGAAGTTTCGCAATAAAGCAATCGATTCTCAGCAGGATAAAGATGGATAAGAAAATAATTAACAAAATGTTTATTTTAATACAGTATTGTCTTGTTGACTCATTGAACACTTCAAAAACTCTTATAGAGTATTATACAGTCATCACTTTCAATAATATTCATCAAGTTTGTACTTTAATTGTGCTTATTCCATACTTTCACTAGCAATCTCAAATCACATGAAAGCTTCTCAAGGGAATTCTTGTCAAGACATTTTAGTGACATTTTAACAAAGGATTTGACGGATATACTTTTGAGATATCATATTGAAAATCAAAATGATGTCTCGACTTGCGCTTTCTATTCAGAAGCTTAAAATTTTGAGCCCGTAGAAGTTGGATATCTGTCCTGACTACTATGCTGACATAGGGTAACACTTCTGTGTGATGTCTGTGGATATCAGCTAGTCCGTCATTGCTTGAGGAAACTCCGAGTAATCACAGCTCTTCATCATATGGCAGATCAACCGAATTAGAGATGTAATCCATGATTATGCATTTATGAATGTGTCCTATATACGGATCCAATTTGAACAACATTATACAATTTGATCTATGATCATTGAGGCTCATATTTATGTATGAAACATTTTATTGAACATTTCTATCTCCTCAACATATGAGAAATAAATGTTTCAAGAAAAGCGGAAATGGACATAGACCGGCACTTTGTGACAGAAACATGAATTTGAGGACCCTTAGTCGATATGTACCTGCTTAATAGATGAATCAACTTACTGCTGTCGCGAATTCCTTAAATGTTATTTGAGGCTTCCACAATGTAATTTGCCGATTTATGTGCAGGCACCACTGTATTGCACCCAAGTTCATTGAGTGCTGAGATTCTCCAATTTTCTGGCCAATTTTCGAACCCATGATGAGCGCAGCATGTTGAAGCGCATACCGTTTCATGCCAATCTATTCTGATAGTATTCTCTTCATGATTTTAAGCGAAAGCTTTTGAATATACATTTTTGAATTTCTGTTGAATACCATAGCTGAAGATTATGGCAAGGACTCTATTGACTTAAACAGAGAGGGTTGTCATATTCCAGAATGTTACTGAACGTACGGCTGATGTCACAAGGAAGAAATTAATCGAAAGTTTTGGTAGATTTGGACCTCAGCTGTAGGAAATTCAGTTTAATTTAAAGGTAGCTACCTTCCTACACATGCATTGGTTCCTATGGATGGAACTTGTAGCCTTATCGAAAGCAAAACCAGAAGGCAATTTACATAGATAAAAAGTAATTATCCGGCTAACTTGGTTTCCGCACCACTTTGAAGTAATTTTATCGATTTTCTCAGTTATTGTTGTGAATTTCTGTGAAATAATGACGGGCACATGCTTTAAACGTTATTTTATACGTCCATATGGTGAGAAATTCATAAATATGCGATGGAATATCTTCTTTGGTAATTTGGTACGGCTAACTTCACATCCTTGCCACCTCGAACTTTTGATCGACAATTTCTGGTAAACTGCTGCAAATTTTGAAAAACAAGTGGTGGCACAAGCTGGCACACTCTAAAGTTATAGGTAAATGTTGTTTTCGAGAGTGCACATTCGATTTTCGATGTGGTTTAGAGGATATTGGCACGGCTAACTTCACACACGTGAGCCATATACATGTACACTGTACAGCAACCTACTAGTCCGGCAGCCAGAATGAGTTTCTGAAGGGAACAAGGCCGAAAGTGAGACTTTCACAGAATGATGTCGACCCTATGCCTACTACGAATCGGCACGTCTGCCGAGTTCTAGTGAGTTCCTCTTCTTGTCAGACAAGATCAAAGCATCCAATGTAATCCAAATTAAAAACACATGTAAATCCAATGGACGCAGATTGCAGCTTTTGGCTAAAATGAAATGTTGCATGTTTTCCCTGATTAAACGAAAAGTACTAAGCCCAGACTCATAATTGTTGGCATGGAATGTCTTCAGGTCATTTCCTCCTTACATTTTCATGCACCCTTGTCTATAAAGCTGAGTAGTGATCCCATTGCAGACGCAAGGGCAAAATGAGCAGCGATGAGTCATCGCTGCTGAGTCATCGTGCTGACTCAGCCCCCCCCCTCTGGAAGGAAGTGGCCAAGGATGTGCTGGAAGGGATCGGACCGAGAGGAGGAAACCGTTCCCTCCCCTCCCCTCCTGTCAGGATGGAGCCAAGGATGTGTTGGTTTGGCTCGGAACGAGTGAAGGAAACCGTTTCTATGTGTCGATGAAAAAACACCCCCCTCCTGTCAGACTTCCAACTTGGGTGGGAGTGATCGTAGAGAGTCGTGCAATATGTGAAAGTTAAGAGTGAGATAAACTCAGTGGAAAGTGTCCAAGTGTTCCTTGCTTTAGAGTGGAAAGTGAGTTGAAAATGTTAGGAATCTCCGAAAAAAACGACAGAGTTTGAAAGTGGAGGTTTTGGATGTTTTGGAATGAGAAAGGTCGTATTTCGGGGTGAAGGAGTGTCTGGATGGACAAACGGAGGGCAGATTCGGACTCTACGTACAATGTTACATGAGTAGAGTGATTTTCAAGTCGAACGGAGAGAAAAGTGCTAACCTTCACTATGGGCTCCGACACTTAGGATTTTTTCGTGAAAAAAAATTTCAAAATGTCAGAATTGAGCTCCGCGACCCCTCCCATCGTGTTTCTCGTCAAAAGTTGGGTCGGTAAAGTTTCGGTGAAAAAAAATTTCTTCACTATGGGTCTGACACTTAGGATTTTTTTTCGTGAAAATGTTAAATTGTAGCCTATTTGGTGACGACTATCTCAGGAATGAAAGTGTATGAAGAGCTCCGGTTTCTTTTAGTGGAAACACCGCACTTTGTTCTCTAGGATCCTACCTTTTCAGATCTGTGGAAGGTTTCGTTTCTAAATGAGAGTTTGTTTAAAATCGAATTTTTACACATTTTCCAAGATTTTGGATAGTTTGAAACGACAGTCTTTTCAACTCGGATTCTGGTAATCTTAGAGAGTCGAGGGATGGCTTAAATGAAAGGTTAGAGCGAGAAAACGTGACTGTCAAAATTTGAAGTCAATCGGAGCACTAGAACCAGAGATAGAAGTTTTTTAAGTTTTGGTTGATTAAGATTACTTTATCAGCTGATCGCCACAAACTATATAAGCTGGGACCCGAATGAGAAATTTCATTAAGACGAGAGAGATTGTCAAAGGTAGGTCGTCTCTCCGGAGCTCCGATGATAGCATCGGAAATTCCAAATTTCAGGGATTTTACGGAAACCGACTTAGAAAATTTCATTGCTGATATCAGCTAAGGTATCAGACTTATAGGTTATCCAGACTATGGCTTGTGATCACTTTGATCAAGTAGGTCCAATAATTATAAACGGTGTATCTTCGGTTCTAGTGCACCGATTGAGTTGATTTAAAAAAGGTTCGATAGCTATTGATCAGACCTATATTTACAGACTACTTATAAAATTTCATAAGTAGTACTAAATGCTGAAAAAATTAAATTTGCTATTTTTTGATGTTTTATAAGGTTTTCAAATCTTCTGATTTCAATGAAGACCTTTATAAAGTTGTCAGAGGCGAGCTTCGGCTCGAGACTTGCTTCCTGATGTAAATAACTCCACCGGTTTTCATGTCAAAATCGGGGTCCGAATACCAACACAGTGATATGACGCACGCACTGTCCGCGGGAGGTTGGATTTGAGGGCTGAGGCCTTGGAGTGGGGATAAGATCCCCTCTGAGTAATGCCTGTAACGGATTCATCAGCCTAGCTTGTCTATCCTCATTGACATACTAGTTGAATTTTAAAAATCATGGTCAATGGATGTTTTAACACCTAAACGTTTGCTATCAAATCGCTGTGGCTTCTGCTATTAGGCCTTTGTGAAATCTCGTCTAGCCTCAGTAACTCAGGGTTGGTAACGTCTATCGTTTGTCATTGTAACTTGGTAAAAATGAGAGGGTTACTGCAGGCATTGACGTCAAACGTTTCGCGTCATAGGGTAACCAGTCTTTGTGTTGGGAGTTGGTTACTGAAAGCACGGTGACTGCCGATGCCCATATTTGGTAAAACCGCTGTTGTCATGTCAAACGCATGACTAAATTTAGAAAGACCAAGGCATGGCTTTGTATCGGGAGGGCATATAAACCACTGCTTCTCTCTAGACTTCACTCCTGTTTGAAGTTGTGAAACGAACGGTGAGTGCTCTGTCGAAGTTTGCTATCAAACTTTGAAATATTTAGAACTTAGGATTATTCTGTCTTAATGCAGATACACTAGTGGTCTCATATGAACGTTTGCTATTAAGCTGTGACTTTAGATGAGATCCTTTAACGATCTCTCATTATGAGCACTAAAATGTGTCTCAATTTAACGCATTATTTTTTCTGTTTTCAGTTTGCAAAAATGACGAAAGTATCAAATACGAAATTACAAATTTTTAAGTGTAGGTGTGGTGAGGCCTTCCACGGTGAACGTCTCAGGTGCCACCAATGGGGGAGAGTGACGAAGGGTGAAGTGAGGCACGATGAGGTGTCGATGGTGATGTATTGTGTGTGGTGTAATGTTCGTTGTAGTGCGTATGATGTGGAGTTTGTGAAGGCGCACTTAAAGTGTCCTGCGTGAGTGATTGGGAAGGATATGATGAAGCAGGTGTTGAGTGGTGAGCGGGGGAGCACCTTTGTTCAAGGCGAACCTGTGCGTCCCCCAGATGTAAATGTTGATTTGGATGAGGATGTAGTGGCGTCCAAGTCAAAGAGGAAGTTGATTGCTGAGAGTGATGATAATGATGAGGCTATGGAGAGTGTTGTAATGAAGAAGGGGTGTGTTGATAGGTTGAGCGACGATGATGATGAGATTGAGCGGGCTGTCGCGACGATTGAGCCACTGACAGAGCCACGGGCTCAATCGTCGCCGAGAGATGATCGTGTAATGCCTAATTGTGTGGTGAGGAAAGATGAAGCGAGTGTGCCCTCGAAGGTAATGTTGTCGAAGGATGATGTATATGTGTATCAAAATATCGCGAGTGAGTTGGCTAGTACGAAGAATAAGTATGAGGCGAAGTGTAGTACGTTGAAAGAAGTGACTGCGGAAAGGGATCGTTTGAAGAGAGAGTCGGAGGATGTTGTGAGAATGAAGAGAGAGTTAATTGAGACAAAAAGAGCTTAGTGAATGAAAGAAAATTGAAGGAGGCGCTCGAGTCGAAGTTGGAGTGTAGTGAGAAGTCGACCTGTAGAGAGCGTGAGTTGAAGGAAGACGCGTTGGAACGAGTGAGAGTGTTAGAACGTCAGTTGAGTGTGCAGTCGGAAGTGGCGCCTGAAATGATCACGGCCCTTCACATACCCGTGGTGGGGTATGTACCCGAGCGCCCACTAATATTTGGCAATGTGACACCAGACAGCAGTCAAGAGTGCTTCAACTGCACGGATGTCCGATGTTATCACATCAAAATTCGTCACGAGGAGGACATCCGTGTAGATTACAGAAAGCCACACAAATATCGTAAGTATATGACAGGCAGTCACATCATTCAATTGCTCATATGATGTTTCTTTCATTGCAGGGCTCTTGAAGAAATAATGTATTGACCCGTGAACGCCCCAAACGGTCCTCTTAAGGACCTTCTAATTTAGCTACGGCGGTCCCAAGCCCGCGGCTTAACTTCGGTTAACACTACAGAGGGGAAGGAACTCGTGTGTTACGAGAAATGATGGAGGCATGATATGGGTTTTGGTCATTCACGCGTCACAACGCAACATAACAGACTTCTCTCTTCTCTAGTGAACAAGCTCTGAACGCATTAGTAATAGTTATTGCACAGTACGCTAAGTCGAGCGCGAAGCGCGAGAGACTAACTTATTCCGCCAGAACGCAATTGTAGAGGCGCACGCATCTTACTAATTTCATACATACTACATTGTTAAAGTTGGGGAAATACTAACGGCGAAAGTGTCTCTCCATCAATAGTCTCTCCTCACTCAAACATTTTCAAATTGCTAAAAGCGGTGCTAAGTGGAAAAGAGAAAACTCACTGTTAGGGCATCCCTGATATGGTCACAGACCGACGATACAAGAGCAACAGAACCACAGAAAATCAATAATTGCGTAATGTCAAATGAATCGAGCTGGAAAATAATGCTTTTAAGACACGTGTTGTCTTCCACGCGTTATCTCCCTTCACCCTCGTATAATTATGTCCAAAAATTTGTATCAATTGAAAGGCTTTTTCAAATATAATTTGTATCAATTAAATAAATCGCTTCTATTCATTTGGAATGGAAAATAACTTGAAAAACTTGATGTTGGACTTCGTTTAAATTGATAGTTGCACCGATCTACTCCAACAACTAACTAGCATAACATTGGACTATTCAAATGATACAATGATTCGAACATTCATTTCTGTTTCTACTTCAGCGAACGCGAACATAAAATCCTTAGGCTATTCAAATACTGCATTGATTCGAATGGCACACATTGATTTCTTTTGCTTTTTTGTGGCTTGATTAGCACTGTGTTTATTCAGTTATATTTCATAAATATATTTGGGTCACACGGCAGTCGTTTGAGACACTTATTGGAGTGTTAATTTCAACATCCTTATAAAACCAACCAGATCACTTGATTATTTATTAGCGGTGGCCACTTGATTATTGCCACTTACTTGAAGCCCGCATTTATTGACTAACGCGAGTATTCTCCGTAACTTGTTCAGTGTCTTGACAGAAAGAATTTCATTGAGAAAACACAGATAACGTCCCTCTTTGTAGAAATTGCGTAATGAAACTTGTGAGACGGCCAACCTGTTTGATTGTAGACGAGGAAATTATTAGGTAAGAGAAACCTGGCCTCTGGTCAATTACAGACATTATGGAGTCTGAAATGTAACATTGCGCAACGTGAAAAGGGAAATCTGGATTTTCATACTATTCATACAACTTGTCATCCAACGCTATAAAGAGATGATCAATTTACATCGATGAAAGGATAACTAAACGAGATTTTAGTTGTCGCACGGTGTGGTCACTTATTCTCTTCTCGTGGAATAAGTTACTTTACTGTATCGCAGTCAATTGTTATACAAGTATTGAAGAAAACGTAGGTTAGTATAATCAGCAGAAAAAACATAGGGTGATATGCGATGTTCCAAATATGCTTATTTCGAAGATTGAACTCAACATGATAAATCGTTGATGAATAATACTACCGCGAAGTGTAACAAGTCTACAGTTTATAGAGATCAACTACATGGTATGAACTAACCCTTAAGGCTCGTTACCTCTAAAGTATAGTTAGTAAAAAGTCGTCATGAGAAAAATACTTTATTTGGTCTTTGATTTATCAACAACCATCATTGAAACCCGTTTTACTGGTTTTACTAATAGCAATGACAATATGGTTTATTTTATTCAGAAGCAAATGATTGCCGTAACCATGAAAGTTGTCCATCCGAGAAATAATCTTCCGTAGATGTCGTGTATAAAACTCAGAAGCATCAGTAACATATTCTTGTCCGTAGGAACGAAATTGAAAGTCAACACTTTCCGCTTCTTCACCTTGTGGAAAATGAATGTAATTGACATTTGCAAGAGCCTTGATGAGACTGTCTTTGAAATAAGATATCAACTCCGTAAATATTTCTCGTGTATAGTCTAAACATGCTTCCAATTCTGTCTCCTCCCTTTGAAACTCAAGGATGTAATCTTGTATTAAACCTCCGAAGCTCTCTTGATGAAAACGAATCGTGCAATCATCATGTTTCAATCTATTGACTTCAGGTGCCATGGTTGAGTCTATTGCTAAGCATCATTTTTGCCTAAGACGATTTCAATAACGCGTTACAAATCGGGAACTCTAGCTCGTCTGTGATTGGACGAGAGGTCTAATCCATTCACCGCTTAGGAAAATCTTATAAAAGACAGTGCACCAGCTCTGCTCTTCACATTTATCTTTCACAAGGTGAGTGTCGGTGAGCTCCTGCTATCAGGTTGTTTTGACTTGCTACCAAGTTGAATATTAAGAGATTCACTTCTGCTCATAAAACATATCATCGCTGTAATACCTCCTTTGCTCGAGCGTTCCTTCGGGACGGCGGGTACTTCCGTAGAGGGATTGCGTTGCACGGGTTGTTCGTCGTTTGTTAGACCGAAACCTCTGAGCCGTTGCTCATGTTCGGCGTTCGACTTCATACTCAACGTGACGCTTTCTCTCGCCAGGTCAGACTACTTCAGCCATTCGACAAAGGTTAGTCTTTATGATATGGAGTAGATGGAAATATAATTCATTAGATGTAACTTCAATGATTGCTCCTATGATAAACGTTGACTAGGCAAATGAAACGATTCTCATCTTTCCTTTTCAGTGATTGAAGTTTATAGCTGCCATTCATCATCTACAATCGACTGTCCATCATGGAATTCGCAAAAATTGAAAATTACCGCATTGCTGCTGAGATGGAGAAGGCCACCATCGAGCAATGTAAGTATTTGTATCAAGGATGAGGTTGCCTCACTCTATACTAACATCATTAGGGTAGACATCCCATTTAAACGTAAATCAAGAGCCCCTCCTTTATTTTGTTCATGTTTAAACAGAATCCAAATTTTAACTCTGCTTATCTTTGCTGTCATTCTTTTTCAGTGCATGAATGTA
>CAJQUW010006228.1:0-13412 GCA_907163375.1 Prostheceraeus crozeri
GGAATATCTCCGAAGACATAACGAAGTTGGCCAAGTCTATCCAAGAGCGATTTCAAGGACAAAGGAATTGATGTGGTGGATTCAATATTGGAAGCAAACGACCCCTCAATCGGTGAATCGAAACTAATGATACAAAGATCTTAGTGGGACTTCGAAGTGCGGACTGCCCACTACATACCAAGCAATGAAGAACCCGACACCATCGCGGTGGATAAGATCCAAAGGAAAACTCTGATGATAGATATAGCAGTCCCCGACGACAAAAACATACCAGAGAAAGAGAAGAAGAAGATCACAAAGTATCAAGACCTGCGCTTAGAAATAAAGAAGTTGTGGAACACAAATGTTGAAGTTGTCCCAGTTGTTGTCGGCGCCTTGGATGCCTACACATCAAGGTTGAAGGCCTACCTCAACAAAATTCCTGGGGCACACCACATACCGGAATTGGCGAAAGCAGCACTCCTTGGCAGTGTTCATATCCTGCGTCGAACTCTTGATCTCCCTGAGGCTTGGTAATTCTCCGAGGTTGTGAGACACTAACTGATCTGAATGTATGAGATCGTGTCCAAATAATCGTTTTATTGAGAGAAAAATCACAACCCCAATATTCAGAAGCGTGGGGCACAAAGTTAACCCGTATTCAGCCAAAACATTTTTCGAACGTTGTTTACCAAAAGGGGTAATTTATTACCCCATGCATTTTTCGATTATGATAGAATTAAAAATCTAGATTTGTTATCTTATGGTCGTTATGTAGTCAATACCATGACGATGAAATATCGGAATGAATAATTTTTTTTAAAATTAATTGATTAATAATTAATTTAAACTGCTGTAATCTTGCCAATACTACTTTTTTTTGGTTCTGAAGTAAAAACTGAATTGCTTACATTGTAATTTATTGGTTTAACATGTAACATTGTTAAATGACATTGTAAACATTGTAAATTAAACAATGTAATTTCAATTTCTTTTCAAATTTATTCGAAGCTCTGTTTGCAATCTTCGCACAACTGCGAGCAATGCTCTTTTGCAACAAAAACGAACACATAAAACAACAGTCATCTGGTTTCCCGGCACGGCTGCGCGGGCAGAGATGGCAGCGGCGCAGATGAATTTCTCGGCAACTCTAGCTGTCCATGAGCACCTCCAGATGCTCGATAGAAAGCCCATGACAAGCGAGATGCTGAAGCTCCCTCGGGATCCCTTGCCGGGACACCGCCACTTGCTGATTCGATCGTCATGCAAGGTTGAAAGTAGGCGCCTTGCAAGTATCTCCAATGCATCTTTCCGATAGCTGGTGAAAGGTTTTCGAGGCTCGATTTTCAGACCAAAAACCAAATTTGCTTAGCACGACTGCATTTGCTCAGCTAACATCGAGAAGATAGAAAAAAACATCATTGTCCATCGAGCCTGTTTTTTGTCGCCGCACTGTATTTTCGATCCGCCAATCTAGCGCATCAACTCCACCTTTGAATCGTTGTAGGCCCTCGATGATTTTTTCGGATTCTTTTTGTCATTCGAATCGATAGTTGAGGTAATGGTGCTCGGTGGAAATTATAACTACCATCTTCTTGGTTTGCAAGCAATGAACACAGTGTCAAAGACCAGCAAACAGAAGATTCTGAAGCTGTAAAGTCTCGATTCTTTGTCAGCACAACTGGCAGAATCTCAACATGTTTTGAAGAAGATTCCTGTCAGAGTCATCCCCTCTGCCATAGACGATTGGACTTAAATGAATTGATGTGAAAAAATTGTCCACATTTCACTCCACTACCGGTTCTAAAGTAAGGTCGGCAAAGTTCGAGCACCAACATTTCACCCACGTCACGTTTCGTCTGTGTCCTTGCGTTCTTTTCCAGCTAAAGTGGTTGTGTCAAGTGCATCGCCAGTTTTTCCGTCAACAATTGGTCTCAGTATTATCAAACCCTATTTTATTGGTTTATTCGGCATGTAATTGTCCGCACTGAGTCACTTTCCACGAAAAGCGTATAGTGTTTCGTCCACACAGAGTTCTTCAGATGGTACAATTTCTTGTCGAATTTTGTCTCGAAAGTGGGTCATCATTTCTCGAATTTTGTAACATTTGGGTCGTTGACTTTTCGTTAAATTCTTGAGTCGATATCATAAAATTTTATTTTCCTATTTATTTGCAAGAAACGGTTTATTGACAATGTAAGCACAGCGAAAGCAAAAAATGCACACTGGCCTTTTATTCCACCATATGTCCTGATTTCGACATCAAACTTTTTGGATAGGCCGAAACAAAAGTAGAAGACCTATATATGCATAAAATTTCATTTTCAACCATTCCATTGCATCGTGTGGTATGCCGCTTGTTCGTATTGAAAAGTATGTCTCGTCTAAGCCTTAATCAATCACAATCACGAAAAAAATCGTCCACAGATTCTAAGTCCTCTGACTGGAGGTGCAAAGCCCAAAGACCTCGTACTATGTTTGTTGCCGGAACAAGCACGATGAGGGATTTTCTAGACCATTGGAAACCATTCGGCCACATACGATGTCATTGGTCGACATCATCATCGTCACAATATCACTATATTGTTCTGATGGGCTCTCCCATCTCAAATTCATCGGATTGGGTATAGTCAAATCCTAGTCGATATTAACTCTTTCGTCACACTTGCATTCGTCATCACTTGGTATTCTTCTTCATCTGATGGAATATTGGTTAGCATGTCAGCTATTTGCTCTGCATTATAACGCCGGCGCGACATTTTCTTAATCATAACTGACTGTAAATCGAACAACTGGCGAGGTTTACTTACTTCACAGCGCATGTAAATTAAGCTCGGCATTTCTCATTTCTGGATCGCGGCCAGCAAGCGCTCTATTGTCAAGCGTGTCTTTTTATGGCCACTATCGAACGCGGTGCGTGCGTGAAGTGTTGTGTGTGTGTGCACCTGTTTGTGTACGTCGTCGAAATTTGGCTTACGTGGAAATGAAGATGCTCAGTGAAAGTGCAAACAATTAAAATTACGTGTCTTCAAAAAAATCACGCAAACGACCAAAAGGGGTAACAAGTTACCCCACTACTAAACGTTATTGCGATTACAAGTAAGGTATGAATAGTACGGAATTACAGGATCTTATTTCTTATTAACAGTGAATAAAAACTTAAACATGTGTAAGGACAGGGCTGTGCCCTTATTAGAATTTTTTTTATGTTGAGTTAAAATAGTCTGGGGTAATTAATTACCCCTTTCGGCTGAATACGGGTTAATACAATATAGTCACTTGATAAAAAAATCTTAATAAAAGAAAAACATAGTGCAAATAAACTTTTTACAAAGAGAAGTTGCTGTTGTATGGTTTTGACATTTCAATTCAGCAACTATTAGCACATACAGCGGTGGTTATAATTATATATGTAAGGAAACTTGTGAAAAACAACTGATAGACAAAGCAGGATACGCATTATTTCAAAACGTGGTCAGTCACACCTCTCCACATCATTATGAAATATTACATGTATTTGCTCACTAACTTCTTGCTGTCATGTTTTTTCTATATATATTCAAGGATGGTTAATATATACTGTATTCACTTAGCTGCACAAAGTTTTGAACTCTCTCTCTCTCTCTCTCTCTCTCTGAAAGTTGGACAGAAGATACTGTGGAGGAGGCTATGCAACACCATCTGTAATTCAAATGAATTATTCCGCTCTATGCCTGCATTAGGACACTTGAAGACTTGCATTGACTTGAGTATTGCAATAATAATAATTATGGGATGCGGATGCGTCGCCATCCGCAGGCGCTTTTCCTTCAATGATCATGTTTTCAAGATTGTGATTTTTTTATCATTGCCATTTCAACAATAAGACTTGTTTGAATAATGTAAACGGCGCTCCAGTCGGCATGTTTGGTCGCAGCAGCTGTACTAAAAGCGCAGCCGATGTTGTACAAAAGTCAAAATTCTACTCCCCACCCCTATTTCAAAACAATATTATCTAGTAATCTAACATAGCATCTCCTTTAGAATGCTAAGGATGTTCATTGGCCGCATGCATGAGATTTTCATTTGTTATGTTACGCTTTCAACAAAGGAATAATCGGATTATTTTTCCGAACATTCGGTAGAGCACATCGCAGGTTGGATAGAGAATGAGTAGGTAATATGGTCTTCAGCAGTGGACCATAGACTTATTTCTGAAACTGTCGGGATATTAATATTCCGTTTGATGCAACCTGCACAAGGCTTATATTCAGCTGAAAGCAATCTATTCAATTTCGAGTCAGATTGAAGATAAGGCGTTCGAGTTATTTGAATAGGTACTCCTTCACACACACGCTCTAAGATCGGATTAGCAATTGGTCAAACAGAGACCCTCGATATGTAAAGTGTAGGCCTATTACAGACAAATAAATGCGTGTTTATGTGATTCCATGGTGGTGCGGTTTTCTAAACAAATCACTCGCTCTTACAGAATACAAAGATCTCGCCCCTACGAGAAGGGGCAAAAGACACCAAAACACACGAATGCATTTTGTCTGTCAGAATCGCCAAAGATGGCAATTGTACACAAACCTAGTAGCCGGGAGCTGACACTATTACAGATCTAAATTCGCCAACCACAAAAGACTGAAATAGCATTGAAATTTGTAGGATCTTGAAACGCTGAATACCCCAAAAATCAAATTCCCCTTCTGAGTGTCACATGTTCAGTCAGCTTTCGGCTCTTTAATAGGCAAGGTAGATATAATGATTCTTAGTTTCAGCCCCCCCCCCCCACCACCCCCCCAATCCAATGGTATAAATGCACGCACAGAAATATCTCATGGATATGTTCGAAACACTCTGGCAATTTTCGACACATTTTCTTTGAGGAAAAAGAAACTATTTATCAGAATGCCATGAAATTTGAAACATGATTGAGTTCAGAACATCAAGTTCCGATTATAAAAGTTGAAGTTAGTCACATGGATTCAGTATTTTGAGTGACTGAAAGCCTCTACAAAATGAGCAAAATCGCCAAAATTAAGTCAAAACATGAAATTTACTCATTTGGTAGAGACTCTCAGACATCAAATACTGAATCATGTGAGGTAGTTTCTTTTCCTCAAAAGAAAATGTACGAAAATTGCCAAGTGTTTCACAATCCATAGACATTACTTGAATTTTACCATTGGATTCCAATAAGAATCCTTTAACCTTGCCTATAGCCGAAAGTGACTGACTGTGACACTCAAGAATTTGATTTTTGTATTCAGCGTTTCAAGATCTACAAATTCATGCTATTTAGTCTTTTGTGGGCGAATTTAGAAAGAAAGTGTCAGTAGCTCCCATCTAAACCGAAGCAAACTGATTTAAGACATTGCAGTTCACTTAGCCATAGAATAGAATGAACAATCAATCGAAGTTCCTCTGCATTGAACAATTTGAACACAAAATCTTCTATCAATCATGTCTGCACGCAATTTCTATTCTTCGCGCAAGCTATCTGGCGGAGAGGGAAATAATCGCAGAGCAGCCTGTTTATCCATTCATAGGTTTCTTAGGGACTTTCAAAGCCGCAGTGATGATTCTTTGTAGACGAAATCGTCGACATTTCTTAAAATACAAGGACTTGATCAGGAATTTTCAACTCTCGTTTTGGTTCTTTGACAATCGGAAAACACCCAACGCGAAGTTAATTTCATCAATTGGTAAATGATTGAAAGTCAATCCACTAGTGCGGCTAAATCCTATCTTGAAATTCATGTCTGATGTTTTAGCAAAAGAAACTCTTAGACATCAAATCTTGCAAAAACAGTCCTCAAAGGTCAGTCGTAATGCCAAATGGACATAGATCTTCAAAATTCTAAAATGCATCATGATTCTATTCAAGCACATTTGCTTCTTTTTGACAGACTTCTTGATAAGCATGTAAATGCCAAATCTCGACGAAAATGCAGTTGGATGTAAGAAGCTTTAAGATGTCCACAAAAGAACTGATATTGATCCATGGTCCATTCCTTTAATTTCATTGATATGATAATATGGTGAGATTCAAACTTACGACCCCAGATGGCTTGTAATTGACGTCATTATATTTCTATAGAATGTTCCAGCCATAGAAATCCGACTATTCGCCTTGTTTAAGTCAGTAGGACTAGAATGGACAATAGCGGTGTGTTGATGGTCATTTCAGGCGCTCATCTAGGCACCGATCTTGGTCAATGTTACTAGATCTAAAAAAGTATAAAATTCTTATAACTTGCAACAGTCATTATAAGTAACTTCATCATGCTGCTTTTACATTTTGTGTAAAGAGAAATGATGACTACAGCTAATATTTACAAAGTAAACCGATAATCTGCCTGTACTTTGCTTCTGTCAACGACTAGAAGCCGCCATCGGTAACGTTGGCATGACAACACATGTCCACGACGTTCGATGTCAATGTCCGTTCTACTCCTCTATTACTATTGAGTGTCGGATTTCTATGCTTTGAGCTGTGAGGTTTATTTCTCGATTACTGTTGACGAATGGTCGTCCGCCGCGCGCGGTCATTGACTCTTAAACCGTCGAATCAAGCAATCTGCTCCGCGTTGGTGAAACATCCAGAATAATGAAATCCAGTAATTCCAGTAAATATCCAGTGTTGTCCTTCTCAGTATAGCTTGATTGATATGTATTTTTGTCTGTATATCTGACAGTTTTCACACAAATTTTTCATTTGTCTTGATTACGTTTACTCTAATCTACAATTATTTTGCCTTTTCAGAAATTAGTGTGACAGCTATTTATTCACGTTGGCACCTTAATGAATAGTTTTTAAAACATGAACCGTCCGAACTGAACTGAAATGGGACACTTTTCTTGGATTTTTAATCTGTGACCAAATATCACAACTAGCATACTCTAACAATAAGCAATTCACCGCACCATTCCAAGGTCCAATAACAGTTCGTGCGGATTTCCAAGATTTGCATAAATGATTAAACTTCAAAAAAACAAAAAAAAACACTTAGTTAATGTAAAATCGAAGTAGACTTAATGCGTAGGTTGCGTGTATATCATTGACGAAAATAATAGGTCATGTTATTTTTCTTCAAAAAGTTGTTCAAATCCTATTTTTCTTTCTCTGATTAAGTACATGTAATGGAAAAGGTAACGCGTGCATCAGTAAATAAGAAGCTAAGTTTTCCACAAAGTGTTTCGGATCAATGATGATTGTCTGCATCCGTTTCATGAGAGTTTATCAAATGTAATTGCAATTCATTGATCATACCATCGATAGACTGTTTTGAAGAAAAATATTACAATTAGTCTGATTACTGAATTGCATAATGGTAGGATTCATTGAATCATTGCATTTAAGAAGTATTTCACTGCAAGGTATTGAATGCAATGGTGAAGACAAGGTATTGAAGAGTAAGGGAGCATTCAAAACCGTTTCTCCACTCAGCTTTTTGGATCATTTTAATGACAATAGCAGATAATGACGTACACTACACGCCATCATTATGTTTTTAATGAAAAACGCGTCAAACCTTTTACAGCTGACAGAGGCATGCAGTTCATGCTTTTAGCTAGCAGGACGATTGGAGAAGTGCAAGCGACTTCTTGAATGCTCAGTTTTGTGCGCATGCTGAATGCAAGGACATGTTATGTCTTTGTTATTTGCGGTGTTGTATACACGTAGATTATGATTAAGCTGAGATGTTGAACCCTGCATGACAGACCCAAGTCACTCCTCAGAGCAAATCGTATATTAGGTAGAGTGGTAAACCTCCGCATTTATTAAATCCCCCAAGTGTATTGCACTTTTCGAATTTATTATTACATGAACTCAAGGGAAAATACAGTGGAATTTGTCACCAAATGTGAGATATGCAAATTTTTGCAGTTCTGCAGAAATTACAGCGGAATTGGGAACCTGATCATTCCAGACAGTAATAGCATAAAGAACTGATGACGATGGTATTTTACATTCCATGCTCAACCTCAAGGAGTATTTTCATAAGCGTGATCATATCACAGGCAACCTGACACTGGAACGGGCAAAAATCACATAATCAAAGACAATGATTACATATTAACTTTGAAAGATGTAAATGGGTCCACAATTCACCATTCAGATTCAAGAAATGAAACATAAATTTAGTGAATCATAAATGCCGGTGAAAATTGAATTAAAAACTTGAAATTTCAGCCAAGAAAACGCGAATAATATCGTGACTTTTTCATGAAGACTTTCATCATAATACAATTCATGAAATTCCCTAGATAATCAGCTTAATTTCCATTTTATTTAGGATGCTTTTTAGCAAATATTCATTCCTTTTGATATCCAAATTGTTTCATACTACTTATTTAGGAGAGTCATCTCGGTAGTATAAAAATTGGGAAATTTTGACTTTTTTCAAAAGTGCTCAAATAATTTTTTGGACCACGGTAACGTAATCTCCGCAAAAAACTGAATCTTTTCATATAAAATTTTTTAAAAAATATAAAAATTTTTACTGTATACACAAACTTTTTTGAGTCGACACACTACCTACACGTATATATCCCTACTCTATGTGACTCATCCGTAATCATGTCTGTCAACGGAATTAAGAAATTCCAAATGCGATCAATCACAAATAGGTCAATAGGATCGGGGTTTAAATTGCTTTTTAACTATGAAAAGTGACACATGAACGTGCTGAAGCTTTGCTTGTATCGCTCAAAGATAATTGCCTATTTTAAGCATAAGTACTATCTGCTTTCAGAATCAATGGTTTGTGATTCAGTGCTCAATGACATCATCTTAGAAAGCACTAATCATTTTTAATACATGTACATGAACTTCACGCATGTATTGTAATACATTGTCATTTTATTCTGTTGTAATAGCGGCATTAATGTACATGTTCTACATACGCTCATCCAACCCGATAGACTGTTTAGGACTGAAAGCCTTAAATCACATCAAAAAGCAAAAATTTTGTTTTATTTGTTTTTTTTTATCAATCTTGAAATTTTTACTATATTTTTGCGTTGCCATTATAATTTTGGAGACAAAACATTGAAAGAGAATTGATTGCCGAGAATTTATGTAATTGAAATTAATATGATGACTTGCGACCGCGCATTAAGAATTAAATGGAATGCTGATTAATTTCAATTGAAGCTGTATTTTCGAATTATTTGCTACATTGTTTATATTACATACATGCAACAGAATATAATAATTTTGTATATATCTGTTTCGGTTTGCTAGAAGTGGATTAATAACGAAATCCGCCGGCACATAGAGGAACCTCTTAAGTGGCAAAAAGGGAATTCCAAATACCTTACAGGAATAGGAAAAAAAGTCCGTGCGTCGCTTGCGGATTAATGTGAGTTCCAGCAAAGTGATTCGATTGCCAAAATTCTTTCAGATTCGAAAATTCAGATCATTGCGCACAAGTTTTCTCTCCATAATGTTGGCCCTCTCCGATCATTATTAAAAAAAGTAGCAGGCGCACGAAAATTAGTTTCGCTTGATGTTTTTTTACATCCACTCCTTGGCATTTCCTCACTGTAGAGTGCATACATTGAATCGAATGTTAGACCAAGATGTGTGATTCGGTGTGCGCGAAAGTGATAATCACAGCAATGCACGCATCCTCTCATTGGCTCTGGTGTCCCTCTGCTGACGCTTATTGTTTGCCCATTTCCAACAGCACCGCGAACACGAATACACGAATTATCCATTCGAGAAGAGCAAGATTGTCTAATTCCTGTGATGGTGCCATTTCGATATTAAGGCTACATATAACTCTTCCTTTCTAGGAAACCGAAGCGCGCGCAGAATGAATCTAAATTCTGTGTATACATGTATGTTTAATGATGAATAATGGATAATTTCCTATTGGGTTCACTTATATTTTATCTATTTGAGGGATTGCTATTATCCATACATTCAATCATTTACTATTCGCGATTAAACTTGTTACATTTTATTCCAATAGTTCGTCATTGCATGCTTGCCTATTAAGGGATATTTTGAAACTAAGCTTCAATTATTCCTAAGACTATATGATGCCCCATTTCAAATGGACTCAGCTGTATTTCGAAAATTCAAGCTTCGTTTTGCTGCTTCTGAAAACAGGGAGATCTGCATTTCATCACCTCAGACCAGTAATTCTATCAAGCCTTGACGTTTTTCACTGACAAGGAAATGGAGAGATTGTAAAGAATTATTAAATGCTTGTGTCATACGACCGAGTGATGGAGACGTAGAGTTGATTCCTTCAACAGCCTTGGGTTATTGACGAGCAATAAGAGTACGCGGCGCAATAATTAAGTGTCAGAAACATGGTCAATCTTCATTCTTCACTGTTGCTATGCCGTCATAATGTTCATTTCGTGAACTGATATCTTTGTTCTTAAAAGTTTCATGCTAATTGAAGTCTTTAAATATTTTCATCATGTCCACACCATTTTGGCATGCCATGCATTATTTTGCCTTTGTTATGTCCCTATTTAACTCATGTCCTACAGATCTCTGCAGACTTTCATTGAACTTTTCACAACCACCAACCGTTTTGAGCCATGTGAGGTCACGATGATCTTTACATGCATCGTACATGTATTTTGTTTTTTTTTGACTGATCCATATTGCAGCCGGCTAAAAGAAGGCTCTCAAAAAACACACATGTCAAAAATTGTTTTTCCGATTTTTGTATTGCCTGGCATGCATATCGTTCAGGTTCTTTCAAGTAAGATTTATGAAACGGCTATGACAGAAATAGAATTCTTATTCGTATGCACATGTAGGCTGGTGGTGAAACATGTGCATAATATGCTCATACTACTTGAAAAATATCACAATCAGTGATGATTGTTGCCTCTTCTAAATTCATTTTCAGAATATATTTATTGTATAACCTGTGAGCTAAAGAGATATTAAATTTCTTCTACTCCAACTTTCTTCACCTTATTTTTTCCCCCCATGCTTTCTCTTGCATGTTGAATAATGTATAGAATGTCATGATAAATGCATTATTTCCTTTATTCACAATTCTGATTATTGTTTGAAACCGTGGTGACGCGCACTCAAAGCCATGATTGCTGAAAAGGTGCCGCCTACCCTGTGAGCAATTTTGTGCTGACAAACTATCCGATCCATGATGAGTCACAGAAAATGGACGAACTTTTGGGGTTAAAAAAAAAAAAGTGAACAATTGCATTCTCAGGAACAAAGTGTCGCTAAGTTTGAAACGGTGCAACTTCTTACTATTCACCAAGGAATCGGAGTCACAGCGGCTTCAATCTTCCTGATACTGAATTTGCTCTTGCTGATGCGATCAATGTACTTATAATCAGCATCTCATTAAATTATTATTGTGAAGTATTATTACTGACTAGTGACGCAAACGTTTGTTTTCTCAGCAGCAGTTGACCTGCAAAATGCTCATTATGCTCGTCAAACAAATCTTATCTCTGACTCTTCATGGACCGATAAAGTGTTCAGCATTTGGCAGAAAGAGTCCTACACAAAATATATAAACGCACATTTACTGACAAACGTTGACATCTTCTATGTGACACAGGAAATTCAAGGTATCAAAGAAACATCCAAGGAAGAAAATCTTGGAAGAATTTGCACAAACATTGGCAAGAGTTTGGCAAGATTGGCAAGATTCGATCCGCCGGGTAATGCAAATGTAAATTAGTTTTCACACATGTATGAAAATACAGATTGTTTCATAAAAATGGATCACCCTTAAACATCGCCTTAACTTCAACTTTGTCTAACTCCGCCAAACTTGAACGAATTTCTCTGAAATTTGGAAGATATGTCAGTTGTGCTTACTAATATCATTGTGGGAAATTTCAAGCATGAATATCGAGTTGTTTTCCTGTTGTAGATAAAAAAGCAGTAGATAATTTGATCTTCATTTAGCAATGTTACACAAAATCATACCTCACTCTTATAAAATTACATTTGTTTCCTTTGTTATGTAATATGTTGTTCTACAAGCCAAAAGCTATCAAGCAAAACCAAAAATAAGGGGAAAATCCGGTCAAAATCCGTATAAAGCTCAGAGCCAGTATAGCACCATTTATTCATCAACAAAATAATGTAACTGCTAACATGTGGATTAATCTAGTACTTCATGTTCCATAGCTTCCCTGACTTCGTTGCGGTGGTGTTGGCAGCACTCCTGATTGCTTTCAGCTAGAAATCTATCTCTTACCGGTTGAAAACAATACAAAGCACAAATGAATAATAACGAGATCGCATTCACAAAAGGCAAAGTGTCAGCCTTGCTAGAACTAGGGTTTTCTTTGCGAGCTACAAGCAAGCGACTAAGCGTGTCCCTTAGAGCGCGCGCACAAATGTGCCATGCGAGTGCATAATGATGGATTTTTCGACTCTGTCGTAAAGAGGGCTCTGGCCGTCCACGCAAAACAATCCAAACGTAGAGACCCACGCCTAATTTTGAGATTTGTTAAAGTTGATCCAAGTCTCTCGTTAAGCACGGAGATGGTTTGCACTAGACTCGTCTATTTCTGAAGTCCACTATTCGTAGAAGACTTATTGATCGAATTTTCAAGTAGCTTGTAAAGAGGCCCTCATCAAGATCGAATTATCAGATCAGCATACAAAAAGACGTTTCAGATGGGCAATGAGTCCATTGTCACTGGCGAAATCAATGGATCGGGTTGTCTGGACCTGATGAGGCATGCAGTCCGTCCTAGAAGGATAGTGATGGTTGATTGAGATATATGGATAAAATTCTGATCACGAAATTCCGAGACATTTACATCGTCCGCGGTACACAAGGTGGTGCGAACTCTACTGAATTAGGGCTGGCATTTGACCATGGCCCGCACTGAACTCACATACAGCAAGGAACCATAATTCTGACGCTATGTGAATTGGTTTTTTTTTACGAATGAACATTGGCCCAAATGACAGAATCAACTTGGTGAACCATCGACTTGGTTTATCTTATGGATGATAATGCTACGTGTCACAGTAGTATAAGTCTACTTAAGCAAGTCTCAATAGGGCTTAGGACAGTATCTTGGCCATCTCGTTCTCTCTATCTGAATCCCATAGAAATATATGGAGTATTCTAAAACGTAACGTTCCGTCGTTCACTGCTACCTTACAGAAAGTCCGTATCACACTCACGTCACTGTTAAAAAGAGAGTGAGAAAGTTAGATCAATCAAAAATCAACGATAACATCGAATCAATGCCTAGACAATTGTTAATTCATTTACAATAAGGGTAGGGCCAAAAAATATTAGCTTCTTAAAGAAACTCGTTACTGAATCATAGCTTATCATATTATATAAGACATAAAATATATTAGGGACATGAAATAACATGAAAATTGCTTTTCTGTATCATACTTAGTTTTAATTTAGTCCAAATTTTAGGATGACCCACTTTTTATGAAACTGACTGTAATTTCTTGA
>CAJQUW010006229.1:0-56243 GCA_907163375.1 Prostheceraeus crozeri
CTACTGAAAACACGACCGCATGCCAGCACAGTGAACAGAGTAATTCACTGCAAAAAATAGTTAGTATAACGGATTCACTACAAAAATTGTATGTTAAAACTATGTGATCAATATCGCACGCCTTATATGTAATATCACGTTTTTAATGAAAATTATTCTCATTGCTAGTGAATACTACCGCTTATGATTACCCTCTGCGACACTTGTTGCATGCAACTTTGCAGTAAAGCTCTTTCATTAGAATGCAATTTTTCCTCAAAAACATTTCTCGCTCGGCCTACTTAAATTGCATGAGCAATAAGCATATTATTGAGTCCCTCAAGAAATGAATGAACCTCACGGTTTCCGACTAACCTGCTTTCTAAGATTTGCAAATTGTTCACTTTATTTGTAGAGAACCAACCTACGAATCAATGACAATGTTCTGAGTTGCAGTCATGAGGTCGGAGTGACAAAAGTTGTGTCCTGTTTGACTACTGGCATATTCCCTGAAAAGGCAACTTTCCCTGTCGACGAGACGATGATACACAATGGTCCCCCACATGGTTCTCTTATAGGATACGCACACGCCAAACGCATGAACGACGTGATGAATAGATGCTTTCACTCTCAACATGGAAAATTGTTTACATCTGTCATTCCTACCAATCTCTTTGGTCCATACGATAATTTTTGCATCGAAGATTGTAATGTCATCCCAGGACTCATTCATAAAATCTATCTTGCAAAAAGTAAGTAAATATTCAGCGGTTAACAATAAGATGGTTAACGTTACTCAGTTGAAGAAACTGCAACTATCATGGTACTCGTATTTACATTAAATCATCAAAAATATAAATACTGATTCAAAAATCTGGTTTGATGGATTTAATGTACCGGTATTTGTCACGTATCAAAATGTTTTTCGAGTTGCAAGTCGTTAATGTGAACATGATCACTATATGAGAGTGACTGTGCATTATGCATTGGACCTACTTGTATAGGAGTAATTTTACATGCAGGCACATTGCAAAAGCTTTTCAAATAAATTGAAAATAGACAAGTCACTCGGCCCTTCTACTGTATTTACAACTTTTATTCAAAAAACGTTGCACGAAGTTGCAAGAATAAGTACCCAACGCATTTCGTATGAAGACAATCTCAAGGGTGATGTAGAAATGTGGAAAGATCCTTAAATACTGATTTGGCATAGTTGCGGAACTCATTAAATTTCTTCATGACGTCTGTTAAGCTTCGGCATTTTCATCGCTATGAAGCGAACTTCAGCCATTCTAGTTGAAATCGTATTGAATTTTTGAATAAGAATCTCACAACTATAGTCAGTTTTTCCATCTCTCTACCAGCATGTACAATTAGTTTCAGATGATGCTCGTTCAAAGCACTCTTGGAATCTTACGAATGCCGCATTCGTGTTCTTGACAGCGAAGCTTAAATGGTCGACAACTTTGTCCAACATAAAGGTCATTGCACCATAAGAAATAAACTAATATAAGCAATAACAAACATACTAAATATCTGCTTTTGCATTTGTATTTAGGACCAATAACGTTACACACATTACAATTACATTCTTCTATTAATTGAAATAATTTTTCTCCGTGGTTAAGTTGAAAACGTTACCGGAATGTCATATTTAACTTTCAGCTTATTCAGTTTTCTCAAATAATTATCACTAACGAAATCGAGAGATAAGTGGATGCTGTCACTTAATGCGATTACAGTTAGAATGGCTGAGGCTCGCTTCATAGCGATGAAAATGCCGAAGCTTAACAGACGTCATGAACAAATTTAATGAGTTGTCACAACTATGCCAAATCAGTATTTAAGGATCTTTTCCACATTTCTACGTCATCCTTGAGATTGTCTTCATACGAAATGCGTTGGGCACTTATTTTAACTTCGTGCAACGTTTTTTTGAATAAAAGTCGTAAATACAGTCGAAGGGAGTGACTTGTCTATTTTCAATTTATTTGAAGCGAACTGAATTTGAAATGAACCTCCCACATCGAGGCACGACGAATAAACATTGCCAGAGATATTTGTAATTTGAAAAAAGACGTTGAAAAAGATCATAATCTTAAAAGGTTTTGAGTTGTCTGGCTTTAATTTCAAAAGCGCTTCTCACATTCTGCTTCTGAATGATTTCTGACAGTAGTGCAGGATTTCAGGAATTTTTGTGAATGAGAATTCGGAAATAGCATTTCCACAGAATCCGTCAATACAGTAATAGAAATCATGCTTATTTCACACATGCTGTGATTACGATTATCAGATCTCAAAGTCGATGCGAGTGGCAGCTGTCAGATCCACGCAGCATCAAGGTTTCCATGATTCAAAATATACTTAGTCAAGGTTTCTATGATTCCATTTTATTCTTTAATCGAGCTGATTAAATGCACTCCTCTCCAGCAAACCTTCGATTTTGTCAATGTTATTTTGAAATGAGACACCCATCCACATATTTAACCACTTTGCCGTTAAGTAAGCAGTTCTATTTTCTCTCAATCCACAATGTCCTGTATGTACTTCGAGATAATACGCATGACAACCTCGATCTTTCCATCTGACCTAGATAGCGAAAGATAGTTAGTTAAGAAGAAAGTTTGCACGATAATTCATGTTCTACAACTGACGCATACTCAACACACTGATGTGTTCTGGAAACACTAAAACATGTCCTACAATTTTTTCATCCACGACTCGAATTTTTTTGTTCCTTAAGTCAACAGTTTCAACACACTGCACGGATCACGCATACTGCCTGAATGACAGGTTGCCTTCAAGTATCGCTACATCCTATGTTGACTCAAAGCCTACAATCAAAGTAATGCTTTGATTGATTTTGTTTACAATCAAACCTTGTAACATTCATGCTTTACATTCTTGTAATGTTTGTTATAATAAATAAATGATTGTCATCATTTCGAAAAGTGTGCATAAGATTTTCCTGTTTGTGTACAAATTCTTCGTAAGTATAATTTCGGGACTTTAATTGATAAAAGTAACTTTTCAAGCGGTTTCTTTCGATAGCTCAAATCATAAGGTAGGCTAACTACATATAGTAAGTGGGTAGTGCCAACTCAAAAAATGTCAGCATCCAGTGAAAATGTTTATATCAAATGATTCAGCTCTTTGCGGAAATTATGTTCCTGATGTCTAAAACATTATCTGATCAATCTTTTAAATGTAGAGTTTTTGCAAATTATTTCCGGGGTTTTCCTGTGTATATTTCCGCTTGATCATGTCGCAAACAACATGAAATAGAAAAAAGTAAAACATCAGAATCAAAGACAATGATCATTATTAAGTAATTTTAACATGCACACGTGAATGCTCCATTGTAAAATCATGCACAAGAAAATTAAATTAAGAAACACTGCCTCTCCAAGGTAATTTCGAGGGCTTATAAGATACCACCCCTTCATCTGCATTGCGATCATGATCAGTCAATTCCGTGCTAATTTCTCCAGAACCAGGGCTGGGCGGGGTCCAGTCCGACGTTCGGTCCGGTCCGGACCGAGTGGACCGAGCGACCCTCAACAAGTAGAAATGGGTGACCCATTTTTACAAGCTAGGACTGAGCGCGGTCCTTACTAAAGCAAAGCGTGTAGACCCAACTGCCTTGTGACCTAATATGTGCCATGATACACGGTAGGCTGACGGGTCGCTAGACATATCTGTAATTGTGTGAAAATGTGAGATATACACGTCATTTTATGACTATCTACAACTTAATTTAGAATTTAGGCCTCCAAGAGTATTCAATATATTATAAACTGCTAAATGCATATTGGCCTATGTCAGGCCAACACACTGTTATATGTATATTGTCTATGTCAGGCATACTAAACGAAATATGTCATACATTAGTCTACCTGCATTGATGCTGGCCTATGTCTCAAAAAAAATTAAGTCTTTTCTGCATCGAATTATTTTTTATGACCTGCAATTAAAGTAGATCAAATATTCAATAGAGTAGTCTACCCTAGAGTGGTGAACAAATTGGTTTTCAGATAAGCTCTCGACATAGTTGACGGAAGCTCAACTGAAATTAACTTAGCGACGTACAGTAAACCCACATTCTTTGCTGAAACATTCTCTCGCTGGCTTGACAGAGGATTTACAAGGGGAACTGCGAGCCCACAGGATCGGTCGGTCCGGACCGTGCCGGTCCTCCCAGCCCTCTCCAGAACAATAAGAATTGTAAACCCACTTGGTCTACGTATCAACATGAGTTCTTTTAATAAAATGAAATTGCATTTATATTATCGCACTGAGTTGTGACATGTACTTGCTATAATGCATTGCTACTTATGAACAGCAACAGATAGAATAATTTATATGTTCATAGAATTGGGAGAGCACGAATACTGCTCACGTTTTTTAAATGTCTAAGACTGAAATACCATGATTTTTGCGATTCGTAACCTAGTAAACGTGGTGCATTATTATTCCCTCAAGAGATCACGTACAACTGTCTAAAATAATGCTGTTACAATAATGCCTAAACGAAATATAGTACCAAGCTTATATCCTAAATGCAAATTATGTCTTGTTGACATGTGTAAAAACAAACGCTCATGAGATGCCGTTGGCACATTCAACTTGTCCTGAGGAAGGACGTGGTGGAAGCACACCTATTCGTGTAAATAAAGTCAATTTCGGTTAATTCGATATTCATTGGACTAGATGAGAATATCGAATTATCCGAGATATCGAATTATCCGATTCTACTGAAATTTGAAGTGTAATTATGGAAATCCTATTTTTGTTAAGGTTATTTTGAATTATTTTCATAAAATGACTAGATAGACCCCGTATAAACTCGCATTCATCCATAAATGTACATCCATTGTACATGTACATGTACTTGTAAAATGATATGGGTTTTTATTTTTACATTTATAGGAACTTTTATTATTACCCCACACTGCTTTGCTTTGTTTAGTGTACAATGTACATGTATACAAGTATGCCGTGCATATAAATTTGCATTGTTGCTTCTGATAGATGAATCTTGGCTGAGGATCCCATAGCTAAAATTATTCAAGTAGGAAAACGGAAAAATAGTTAACAAGTACAATGTATTACTTACTGTACATTTTATTTTGAAGAAACTGTAAAACAATCAAAAATTGTCTTCTGACGAAGAGCAAAAAGTTTGTCTTTCTCAATAGAAAATTTCATTTTTTGCAAGGGCGTCGTAAAATCAGAAACTCCAGCAGTATCAAAGTAACTGTTCAGCATATCAATGGCACGAATAGCATCAGAGGCTGAAACTTTTCGAATCTCATCAGAGTCTCCAGATCCATCTTCTTCGTTGGCTTCATCGGACAAAGGCGTGCGATTGCTATGATTAATCAATCGCAACTGTCACGTGGCCGCAAAAGCGACCGATGTAAAATTGTCATAGATATTTTTGATATTACAAAAGACGCTTTCCCAGTGAGAGCCTTTCATGTTTTAAATTGAATGACCTTTTGACTGTAGTGAATTTCAGTGAAAGAAATCTGACTCAGTTTATCGAATTAATGATGTGCATTTCTCTTATGGTGCAAAATTTCTTATCGATTTTACCGAAATATCGAATTAACTGATGTCGAATAAACCGAACAAAAACTACCTTAGTGCTATGCAAAAAGGGTGGGGACATGGCTAATCTATCGAATTAACCGAAAAATCGAATTATAAGATATCGAATTATCCGGTACTGACTGTATACTGTTATAATGAATAATCATTTAATCACTCGTATATGATAACACGTTAATTGACTTCAACGTCCACTTTAGTCGATTCGCCCATCAGTTCAGATGGAGAGAAGAAAGAAGCAAGAATGATAATAATAATATAGACACTGATTGTCCCCACAAGTATCCTTGGTTTTCACAACTAAGCATGCCACCACGTGATAATATCATCGAAGACAAACTGAAGCGAATTTATTTTGGTTGTAAAAAGGTTGTCACAAAAATTAATAAACAACCTCAGTATATCAATCTTACACAAAATGAAAAGTCAATCCTACTTCAATTGAATCAGAAACCGCTGACATTTTTACCATCAGTTAAGGGCTCAGAATTTTGCGTGATCACCAACGAAGCATACAGGGAAGCAGGTATGAAACATCTCACAGATACTTCAACTTACAAACCTGTGAACCGCATGACTGCAAAAACTGTTGAACGGAAAGTTAATGCTGATTGGAACAATATCGCACTTGAAAATCACTATCCATTCTCTATCAAAAAGAGTTACATCACCAACAATTCAAACATGCCATATTTTTATCACTTAATCAAGACTCATAAAAATGATAATGAACTGAAAATCAGACCAATTGTGTCAAACATTAATGGTCCAACATCCAAATTATCATGGCTGATAAGTAGGCTACTCTCTCCAATCCTTAAACGAATTCCCGCACATCTCGAATCAAGCAATGAGTTCATTGAAGCAATCAACCAAACCAGCAATCAGATATGTTGTTATGAATGTTGTTAGCATGTATACTGATATTCCTATAAATGACGCAATTACAGCAGTTATCAATATATTGAAAGACTGTAATATAAATAACCTGAAAGGATTGCATCTTGACCAAATTGAAAGACTTTTAACCGTCATTTTGAGAAATGCCTATTTTGAATTTGAAGGCAACATTTTTCAGCAAGTCAAAAGTCTACCGATGGGTTCTTGCCTATCAGGTATCCTGGCAATTATTTTCATGGACGCCATTGAAAGCGAAGCATTGAAAATGATGAATAGTGTTCCTTTGTTTAAACGCTATGTAGATCATTGCTTTGCACTCGTGAAAAACAAAGAGAACGCTTGTTTGCTACTAGAGCATCTGAATGCTCAGCACCCCAGTATCCATTTTGAAATTGAATTTCCGACGAATGATGATAATAGCATAAGTCTTCTTGATTTTACTGTTACACTTAATTTATATGATCGTCCGCAGTTCGAATTCTACAAAAAGTCTACAAAGAAAAACATTTTTGTGCATTACGACTCCAATTCACCCACAAGCACAAAGCAAAATTTTATCATTAATGAAAAGTCACGACTTACAAATAGATGTACAGATTTATCAGTTTTAAGAAAACATGAGAACGAATTCAACCAAATACTCCGTCAACACAATTATCCTAGTCAAATGATAAAAAAGACCAACACAGTACGAAAAAACCAAAAGCAAAGACATACTGAATTCGTATATTTTCCATTCCCATATGTTTCCAACAAAATTGATAATCAACTAAAAACGTTTTCCGCCGAGAAAATGTGAATATTAGATTGACAAGAAAAAGTAGAACACTGAGAAGTGCCTTAAAAAATAGAAAAACAGTTCAAACTTACGTATAAATCAATTTGCTATCGAAAAAACGTGGTGTATAAACTGACATGCGATCCTGTAAGAACTTCTACATTGGAAGCACCACAAGAACACTCCACATCAGATGCGGAGAACATTCCACAAATTCCACCTCATCAATGTACAAACACCTTCAAAATTATCAAACAACACTTTTTTCAACAACAATTTTAGCCCAAGATTCAGATAAAGCCAACCTACGTCTACGAGAAGCATTACTCATCAACAAATCAAACCCGAAGATCAATGATAAATCTGAACTCGAACTTTACAAGATTTTCTTTTAGTGTAGTTATACGTAATAATTTCTATTTTCCATCATGCTGCATCACTTTTTCATTTTTCACATCGCTTCATTTCCTTTTCCTCCTTTAATCCTTTTTCTTTTTCTCTTAGTCAGATCACAGTCGATTTCTATTGTCTTTGCTATTGTTAAAATGTAGCACAATACTATCTGTCTCATCCTCACATTTCTATTAATCTTCTCTTTCATCCTTATTTCTTACTCATGATATCTTATTGTCTTTATGTAATGTGAATTTTGAATTTTGTGCATGTAAATGTTTCCTTCTATGCCTGACGATGATCTACTAATGAAGATTGAAATTAATTGCGAAAATGTAAAGTTATAATTAACATCGATATTTATCTTAACTCCTCCTAATCAATAACTTGAAAATACTCGTATATTGGTAGTTAATATAAATTAATGTAGTGAAAATGTGCAGTACGAACGTTTAACATGCGAGTTTTACGCAATAGGATTTTGAAATATATGAAGCAAATATACAAGCAATATATATAAATACATGTATATACATATATGTATGAGAGATGATTAACCCAAATCAAAAGAATTTAGGTATTTTCCTACCGGTACGTCTCTTCTCGAGACTTTTCAAGGGAATAATGCTTTATTTTCAAAAATAAGGCTACATCACAATAGAAATCTACAAAAATACAGACGTATTACATGGCTACTTTTGAGCATAGAGATTAAACAAAAAATAATTCACGTATCAGAATTAAGGCCTGGCTTAAGCATAATGATAAAATATTTTTCTTTCTTCTCCCTAGCAATCCTATTGCAACTTGGTGGCATCTGGTAAAAGGGAGCCGCTCTGAACTTAATAGCGAGATCATTGGCGCAATTTGCAATGTGTTTACTTAATGTTAATAGGGCATAGTGTCTGTTGTTAATATGTGGCCGGTGTGCGGTTAATCGGTTTCTGAACATGTCACCGGATTGGCCAATATAATATTTGTTACAACTGTTACAGAATGGAGCGTAAATAATGTTATGGGAAAGGCAATTCAGATTTTGCTTGATTCTAAGCGCTTTCATTTTACCATTTTTGAAATTAATTGTTTCACCTTCTATGATAATGGAACAGCAGCTACATCGTTTATCACCACATTTTGTTATTCCTTTAATTGTTTTCCGATTCTTAACATTAAGTATATTAAGTAGAGATGGAAGTTGTTTATAACATTTTTTACCAGATGCCATCAAGTTGCAATAGGATTGCTAGGGAGAAGAAAGAAAAATATTCTATCACTATGCTTAAGTCAGACCTTAATTCTGATACGTGAATTATTTTTCGTTTAATCTCTATGCTCAAAAGTAGCCATGTAATAGTCTATATTTTTGTACATTTCTATTGTGATGTAGCCTTATTTTTAAAAATAAAGCATTATTCCCGTGAAAAGTCTCGAGAAGAGACGTACCGGTAGGGAGATGCTTAGATTGTTTTGATTTGGGTTAATCATTTCTTATATTATTGATTATATATATATATATATATATAAATGTGAAATAAAATAATGTAACATGCATAATATTATATAATATTGTATATATTATATATATATATATATATATATATATATATATATATATATATATATATATATATATATATATATCATACAATATCTAGGCAAATATAAAGCTACTATTACAAAATAAAGTATATAAATGTAAATTCTAATAGTAATATAATCATCTATATGATATGACGCAAAAGCATGATAAATTGCCTTGTGATCCATCTCATGCAATGAGAATGATTGTACGAGTATGCTTTTTTTCAAAACTAAAAGAAGGTTTAGAACTTTATGATGATGAATCTCTTTATTGTTGTCTCACAATTATACAATCCGGTGAGCACATTACACAGTCACGATTACATTGTACAAAAGATCAGAAGAAAATACAATACAACGGCATCGGATCGACGGGAAATAAAAGTGATACGTAAAAACAGATTATTTTCAAAAGTTTATAAACGACATGCTAAAACGCTCAGTTCTTGAAAACGGACGACGAAAATGAAGACAATTTTGAGTTGTGAGACCACTTGGTTTGACCAGAAACATCTCACGAAGGGGATGTTTCGCGCTTTGAACAATATTTAACAATATTTAGCAATATATATAATAATTTTCACAAGTTCGATTACTAATCGTATCAAGTGAGTTGGAATGGGAAAATGGAATATCCATGATACGATGAAGGCGACGTTCCACACTTAACAATCTGTTCATACGATACTTGGGTAAATTGTAAAAAGGCGGATATGCATAAAGTACAACAGATCGAATGAAAGCAACATAACATAGTTAAATAAGATAACAGGAGATTGATACTTTTCTAAAAACTTAACATAAATAATTGCACGATATGTCAGAGACGATGAGTTCATAAGTTGACGGCAATAAGCAAAAGGTATTCCAGAAGGGATCAGAGCGCATATACAAAGCTTGTAGCCTATATTGAAAACGTTATTGAAGCCTATAACACAACATGATTGAAATCTGATGACTAGCTTTTTGTTGTTTTGATTGAATCTGAAGAGTAAGTTAGATTTCATTTGTGAATCACTTTCACGAATGGTGCACGGTGGTATCTAGAACTTTGCCCAGTGGTTGCTTGCTGAGATGATGCCGTGCAACGAAGACTACAGATGAAGAGTCATAAGACCGCAAGTTGCCTTGCCCTAATATATTTTATTCCCCTCCACTTTCAAAACCCTGCCCGAAACTTTATTATCTTTTCCAGAAAATAGCACCGATTTCACTGTGTGGGGAACCGGAAAGCCGCGTCGACAATTCACTTACTCCCTTGACCTGGCTCGTCTTATGATTTGGGCATTGCGAGAATATGAGGAGATTGAACCAATAATACTCTCGGGTAAGACAGGTACCTTCTAAAAAATGAAAATGAAGTCTTCTTCACTCACCTCACAAAGTTATAAAACTATAAAAGCTTGATGTCGATGATTGGAGTGTCGAATTCATTTTGTGATTTTTTTCTCAGAGCTTATTTTTACATGTATGCGGTCTAGTAGCAGTCATATTGAACAGAAGACAAAAGATAGAGATGGCGGCGCAAGAATGATTGTGTCTACTCTAAGAGTAACATGGTTGGACAGTATGAGAAGTAGGTGTCTCAGGGGCAATACACATGTCAAAATGGATGACGGCGAGGCAAAAAGAGTCGAAGTGGATGTAATAGGCCTACATGTTATTCCATGCATGTAAAAAACACACAGGAAAATATATTGAATGGTGAATCTCAAAATTTTTCATTACTCACAGTATAGTTTTGCTCTTTTAACAGGAAAAATATGACTTAACTATAGAAAACGTCTATAGAATAAACAATCCTTTGGTGTAGGCCCACCATTACATGCAGTACATTATAGAATAAATGTCGCTAGTAGCTATATAAATGTCCCTGGTATAAATGTCGATGCAAGCATCATTTTATAACATATCAGTATATATACTCGTACAAACGCCAAATTTTATATTTGTGATGGTTGCCTTTTTTGAGACACATGAAGGTGCTTTCTAAGTTTTTCGCGAAATACTGATTTCATAATTTCGCAACAGAGTGTCAATCATATAGTAGGGATATAGCATCAAGAAAATATATGCATACAACAAGAATTTTCCGCCAAAAGATTCAGCTTTATACGTATTAGATTATGTTCTTGAGGTAAAACATTTTGATAAATATCTGTAAAAGTAAACTTTTGCAAATGATTCATGTGCTTGCATGCAACCTATTTAACATACAAACAAAAATGCGGAAATCTCAGATTTATTGCTATCGGTAGCCAAATTTGGAAAGATGTCGGTGATATTGACTGGGCAGTGGGCACATTCTGCTGTTTTTATGTTCGCATAATTTGAAGTAGTTCGAATCAATTATATATGTACGGCTTGGGAATCTCCTGTCAAAAATTGCATGCCGGTACTGCATGCCATTATTTGTCTACGACGAAAATGTAACTCAAATTCATCGTTTACAGATTCATGTATTAATTACTAAGAAAATCAAGCACGAATGCATGCACGAAGCACGGTATTTCATATAATTTTCTAAGCTGTGGGCCGGGTGCTCTTAAAAGAGCGAGTCGAACCTGGGCCTGGATTATTCTGACAGACGCACGCGTATTGGTTTTTTCCTGAAAATTCAGGTCCATCTACAAGTCTTATTACAATTTGGTGTAGTTATAATTAACTGGGGTTTCTAATCTTACTACCTATTACTGCATCTTTGACATATTTCCCCTCGCACTGTCATCAGGGATCATGGGATTGTTAAAATATGTCACTATTAAAATCTCACTATTTAGAGATCAATATGCATCTTCGAGAAAGCTATATCTTGGTTGCCATTTGCAGTCGGTGAAGAAGAAGAAATCTCGATTAAAGAAGCCGTTGACTTGGTCGTGGAAGCTATGGACTTCAAAGGCGAAGTGTTTCAAGATACCTCGAAATCTGATGGACAGTTCAAAAAGACTGCATCCAATGCAAAACTTCGTAAATATCTTCCCGATTTCAAATTCACTCCAATGTCTCAAGGTAAGCTAAACCGTCAAAGAATAAAATAATTTTATTTCAGCACAAGTGCAGGAGATACTATATGCATAAAGTCTCTATAAGGGTGTTTTGTGCACTGTGTTCTGATGTGCTCTGATAGGCAATTCGTCACCTCCCTCAATGAAGACTTCACATGGCTTTCGTGTCATTTGGAAGTTGCAGCTAGAAATCTAAGATGTAGGAGACACACTGAGTAATTTTGGTTTATGTGATTCTTTTAATAACAATGACTAAAGACAAGATAATATTCAATAATGATTATACCGCATACAAAAACCAGAAACTGTTATAAAATTAAGCAGTTTGCCAGACTGGTGTGGGTCTCATGATAAAGTCCACACATTTCCGTTATTTAGTGAATATCTGCCTGATTGGAAGCCCTTAGGTGTAAAGTTGATGTAGGCTTCAATAGATCTCAAAAATAGAAATATGATGCAAAATAATCAACAAAACTGTATTGATGAATCCAATTATAACGAGAAACTGTATAGTTTTCTGCATTTTACTCATAAAATGAGCTACTCGTAGGATTTTTGAAAAAATCGCATAAATTAATGGGCTAACCATGCTCAATCAGAATACATATACATATAGCTTCAAGTCCGTTATATATCTTTCAGTTATGTTTGTTTTGGCCACCTGTACATGAAATTGATTAAATACCAAAGCACTATTTGGATCATGAAATAATTTTACAAAATCTGAGGTAGGGTCGTTGCCTTAGGTACCGGTAGATGTTTAATCTCAAATCATACATATTTCATAGCAGACTAACGTAAAATTCAAAATTTGGGTTGTGTCTCTAAAGACAATGAAGAAGAGCAATGCGGATGATGTAGGTAGGTGCCAATAGGCTCCTTTATTACAGATATAGATATGCCGTACAGCACCAATAGGCTCCACTTATTCCATATTTTGCCGTAATCCGCTGAAGATAAGAAACCCATGAATTTTGCATCTCGCACACAATCATGCCGCAAGTGTAAAAATGTGTCATAAAGCATTGCCGCCAGTTATTGAAACGTGAGGACTATGTTGTAAAAGTTCGCATCAAAAGTATGAAAATCATACTTTTGTGGGCGAAATTGTGCTGTATAGGCCTATAGGCCCTCAGGTTTCATTGAGATCCATTACTCACTGCATCTCTAAGCTCCACGTGTTATGTGAACCGTGTAGTGAAATTATTCAAGATCTGGAATAATTTGATAAAAGATAGGTTGAGGAATACACAAACACAATCCTTCCAAAATTCATACAGGCTAGAATATATGATTCTGGAAACTTTATTTGAAATAATGTAGGGTTTGAACTGCATGCATTAGATGCCAGCAATCATTTTTGTAACTGTCTAAAATTAGTTCGCAATGTTTATATCACAAAGCATACACGTACAGTAGATGCTCTCAATTATGTTGCGTTTGAAAATGATTGAAAAATAATGAGCAATTTATTCTAGACTGAATGTCGTCAACGTGTGACATGGGTCTAATTAAGTTAACCGGCCGGTCGGCTCAAAGAGAAGCAGGCCTACCGGCGGCCGGTTCCAACCCTGTGTGCAGAGATCATGAGAATACAAGCCGCGCCTATTACTTAGCTTAAATGATCAGAATAAAATGATATTTGCTTGAATATATCTGGTCATGATTTAAGGCATTGTCGTAAATCCGGTCACGAGAATAGTTTGAACACCTGCTTAGTTTACACACTTCATCACCAGCAATTCAACATCAGAAACACGCACATCCTATGATCCTGTCATACAAAAGTATAAGTTTAAATGAATTGACAGCAAATGGCACTGAACGGACTCGCACAGTTGTTACATGCATGTTTACACGAAATCTACCGTTTGTGTGAAATCAAAAAGCGAACAGTTAATGTAGCTCTATTTCTCACCGAGGTTTAAATTATTATGAAGTAGATTAAGCTGGTTTGACTTACAACAATGTTCAGTGAAACATTGTTCCTTTTTATACAATCAACAAATGCAGCTATGGTAGGATGAAATGGCAGTTATTCAGGTTTGTTCCCATTTTTCAACTGAGGATGCAACTCAATATTCAATCATTCTGTTTACATTGTATTTGCAAAAAAGTAGAATTTATTAATTGCTACAGGCGCAAATTAATTAGACGATTTGGCAGAATATTAATAACATTTAAGTATTTCATGAATACCCGTCGAAATTTCATTAACTTAAAAGTTTCAAATTGACCCGGGCATGGCTGCAGCTTTAAATAGGGAGTTGTGTCGATGTTGAAAGATGTAAACTAGGTTTGCTGATATTGGATGAAATGTCAGCTATTCAGGTCTGACGTTTCCATTTTTCAAATGAGGATGCAGCTCAATATTTGATTATTCTATTTACACCAAAGGAACTGGTTTAGTTCGAACCAAGTCTGTGTTTCATCTGCACTTCTAGATTTCCTACATTCATTAACCTTTGCTAGAACGTAGTATGAAGTTCCTATCTAAGTTAACGAACCAGATTGATGTATTCGAGTAACGACAGCTAAAATTAATTATTTGTAGATAATGTTATCTTCAATCGGTGTACTCCTAGCTCACTATTATGTACGAGTTTTTGCAACTGTCATTAACCCTCAGATACCTGAGGGGGTCCAGCGGACCCCGGCGCCATATTTTTCTATTTTCCTTTTTTGTGCTGGAGGATATATCAACCGCTCATGCCCATGTGAAATCATCATTTTTGACGATGAATCTACAAGTGTTATTTCATTTCAATTGAATCAGTAGAATTATCGTAGATATGCCAACGGGGTCCACTGGATCCTTCTCAGGTCTCAGAGGGTGTAGAAATTCCCATAACAAAATTTTGACTCACAGATGAAAAATGATTTTGTGCATGTCCACGATGGTGCATAATGAGTGAAATACATTAATTCAATGTTTACATCATGGTCATGCATGTACGTTATGTTAGAAGATCGCAAAATCTGAATATTTTGTTTTTCGCACATGATCGTGCATGACTGGTTATCCTACATAAACTTATCAACATAGATCAATGTTCAAAATGAAAGCTATCATTATATTCATAGTTCAACACTAGAAACAGACTGTTGGCAAAGGTTTCACAGCAGTAATTTATGAGTTTGACATCTCCATAGCTGTTTTGAAAGTCTTAAAATGCAGCAATTATGGCTTAGTAGGCCTATGCTGTATAAATGGTATGGATAATTTTGAAAAATGGCCAGATGTAAGGGTTATGCTGCATGGAATACATCAACTTCATTAAAGTCAACTATCTGAGGTTGCATGGCGACAGCAAACATTCTAAGACCGACTCTTAGTACAACTGATACTGTGCTACATGTCGCTGAATTACAAAAGCACCACCTTTTCGCATGTGTTTACTGAGAAGGCTGAAAGGATTAGTTCTATCGACTAGCTACAAGCAAACATCACTGTTTTACTTAAAATCAACTTTCTTAATGATTTGATATCGATTTAAGTAGGTAAACTAAGAATTTTCAAAAGGGGTTGCCCCCCATCAGGTCTCTGAGGGTTAATAGCATAATATAACTGCTACTCTTTTCTTTTTAGCTCTGAAGGAAACGTGCGATTGGTTCACAGAAAATTACGAAACGGCACGCACCTAACCTCACCAATCCTGTGACAAAATCTTGCCAGATGTCTTGTAAAAAGGGCGTATGTACATTTATACGCTTTTAGACTACGTATTTTCGCCAAGAAAAATGAGACAAGTAGAAACAACTGACTGTAACAAATCTTCAAATATAATTCAGACTTAACGAGAACATGTTTGCTTTATCTGTGGCTCGAGAAGACACCTTTTTCTCCGTAAATTAATTGTTTCGATTTTGATTAACCGCATCCATCGAAAGAGAAATTTGAGTTTAAAATGGGACGACATGTAATGATCACAAGGGCATTCAAGGTGTTATACAAGCTATACACAGCGTGCGTGATCTCTTATCAGTTCAATTTTGTATTCATTCACTTTTCAGATGTGGCAGTTGCTGTATTAGTGTGAAAACTTCCGATAACTTCTATCAAGCTTTAAAAATATAAAATGTCTAATTCTTGCGTTACACAGCTAGTCCTGTTTCGTCAGTTGTCTCGTCAAAAATGGAAGAAATCCAAATTCCATTCATAAAAATCCCAGTTGAATTTGAATGTCATTCGAGTTATCTGTGTAGTGCACGAACTTAAATAGTAGGCCTACAGCTTTGAACCACTTAAAGTTGCAAGTTTATATAGTGAAAACCTTGGACGTTCCCCGAAAAAAAATTGCATAACATTGAAAGTTTGACCGAATAGTCTAGAGAGAAATAACCGAATATTCATTTTCATTTTTTCGACCTACAAAGCTACGAGGAAGTTCTCTGGAGACTACTTTGAGAAGATGCAATATTTAATCCGTTTGCAACTTTGATATATTAATCAAATCGCAAACTTATTGAGCAGCCATTGTAGCTTTGTAGATCGCCAAAATGAAAATGAATAGTCGATTGGTTCACTATTGGTCAAACTTTCGATGATATGTGATAATTTCGCGAGTATCCTCCAAGCTCGTATCAGGGCACCTACAAGGTAATTTCCAAGGAGCTCTCCGAGTAAATTTGCATTTTTTCTTCGATGGTATTGTTAAGTGAATTCATACAGCCCATGCTTTCACTTCCCATCGCAACCCCTTTCCAGAAATACCCTTTTCATGAGGAGCAATTCACATCATGAACTGCATAAATTTTATGGTGTGCTCCATCTTGCAATGAATAAAATTTGCAATTAGCAAAAGTCCCAAATTCTCCTAACATTGTATTATGTCAGGAGATTTTTTAAGCAATTCGTTGTTGGCAATTTAGTATATTTTAAAAGCAACTAATTAGTTCACCACACTTTTTGTTGTCCGTGTAATGCACGTGGGCCCTTTCAGAGATGGCTTTTGGTGAATTGGCGAATTCTCAGACTTTCTTTATAAGTCATCAGATCAAGCGAATGCTTTTTCACATCTGGTTGACATGAACCGGTAGTCCTACCACTTACTCTACTTTTAAACTGGCAAACCTAGAAATCTTATACGGTGGCATAGAGTGATTCAGCTTAAAAATGCAAAGATGTTATTTGTGAAAATTGCGATCTTTTCTTATTACATTGAGTAAAAATTTGAAGTTAAATCACTCTAGACACTTCATTCACTAAAATTTTCATTTAGAATATTTTGAGCAGTCAGAAAATGTCATGAATGATGATGAAGATATGTCTTTTTGCAGAAATTTGAAAATTAACTCATCTTTTCTGAGTTTGTGCATTTATCCAAAGGTTTCTGCAAAAGTTGGAGGAAGCCTTGCCAGTTCTAGCTATCTCGTAAATCTTCCAAAGAAAAGGGAGCTCTGAAAGCTGTTATTGTGTAACTTTGAGTGGCCTACAAAGATAAGTAGTTCAATTTTTCTCGGGACGTTATCTTCATAGAATCTGAACGTCACGCCTCCTGATGCTTTCACCTCCACAGCCCTTGTCTTTAACAAAGCTGATGTGCTGCTATCATTCTGAATCCTGCAACATCAGTATCCCAAGCGTACGTGTTCGCTATGCGAAATCATGGATGTGCGAAACATTCCATCATCTCAAAAAGGATCTTTAAACTCTTACAGTAATTGCTTTGTGTATAATCATGACTTTCACGAGTTTCCTGCAGTCTATGCATCTTCCACCTTTTCAATATACAGAGGCACATGTGCTTTCTTGGATGATTAGCCTCAGACTTGTGTCAATTACTCATGAAATGTAATTGATTGCAAATACAAATTACTTTATTAAAAATGCACATGTAATTGATTGTATTTACTCCGTTTTTCTTCAGTCACATTTCTATTAATTTATAATTACTTTAGATAACTCCAGGTTCTTGATTTAGATTTTGACAATCAGCTTCGCCATGAATTTCTTTAAAAACGTTGCTGGTAACTATATCCCAGGTACACATCCAAGTAATATCACAATGGAATGTTATTAGCAGTTATTGTAACGAATTATCGACGAGCAGACTTAAACAATTGCAATTGCTTTTCAATTACATGGCCAAAAATGTAATTGATTACAATTGCAAATTAATCATCTGAAAATGTAATTTATTGCAAATCCGTACTAACAACAGTTAATTCACAAGATTTGGAAAAGCCAAATAGGTGTTTTTCCATATTCCTTTAATTAAACAACATGAAGCTTCGGATTTTTGTGTTTTCATAGTCATAGAGGTAAGCTTACGACAGTATGATAATAAAGTAATAGAACGGACGTGCACATTGGAAACAAAACTACTTTCACACATACGTTCACAAAGTACATACGTTAACATCGTCTTAGCTACGTCGTGGGGATGTTGGTTTCGGAGCCGTGGTAGCAGGTTGGAGCTGGAACCGACAGAAAATACCACGGCACCGACTCTGGCTTGAAGTTTGACAGTAGCCTACAACTGAAACGATGCAAGTGCGTCATCGTCGTATATAGGTAATCAGTGGCCTTCATCTCCTCTAAATCCATAGCCTCCTGTAAATCATTTATCTGGATTTTGAAGGAGATCGCGGAATTCCTTAACCTTCCCCCGACGAAGCGGGGTAAAAAAATACCCCAGAGGTATTTGATAATCGATATTTATGATTTGTACTTATTTTTCATTGGCAATATTTTACATGTTTAAAGTACCAAACACACTTGTAAAAAATAAATGATTTGCCTGATGATCAACGTAATGTATATAAATGAAAAAATGGCCTTAACGTCACTGGGGTATTTTATTACCCCACTTCGTCGGCTACGTCGGTGTTTTTTTCTTATTAAAATGGTCTTAGTTTTGTAATTATTTTGTCTTTAGATCATATGTTCTTCTGAATTAATGATTTCTTTAGTATTCTAGTATACTCCTACAATTAATTTAGCAACGTAAAGCATGCAAATGCATGGAGTGACGAGTAAGAAATGAAAAAAACGACGCTTTTATTTGTTCTCATGCGCTTCTCTCTCTATATACAGAGTGTTCAAAAAGTGACTGTGCACCTATTAATCTTAATATAAAATCAAAACAAATGATTCAAAATCAAGTAATTTGTGTATTAATGATAACCAAGTAACAAAAAGATGTGGGAGCAGTCAAAGAAATTGCTGAAAATGACCTCCGTTTTCTCGAATACACAATTCAATCCGTTTTTTCATGTTGTTGAACACTACAGCCAATTCTTCCTGAGTTATGACCTGAATGATTTCACTGATGTGCTGTTGAATTTCTTCTAAGTTGCGTGGCTTCCTTTTGAACACTTTTTCTTTAACGGTTCCCCATAGGTAGAAATCTAAGGGGCTCAGATCGGGGGACCTTGGTGGCCAGATTCCAGTGGAGATGAGTCGACTAGGAAAGGCTTCTTTCAGGCGTGACAAGTTTACGCTCGCCGTGTGCGGCGGTGCTCCATCTTGCTGAAAATAGCCTCTTGTCTTGATAGTTCGTTCATGAAGGGGAGTATCACTTCGTCTCAATACCTTTCTGCATTAATGGTGTGATGAAAAAAATTGGTCCAATAATTCTCCGACGAGACATTGCACACCACACACCAACTTTGTCGGAATGGAGAGAGCTTTCAATGAACTGATGGGGATTGACAGTCGACCAGTGACGTGAATTTTGACTGTTGACATAACCTGACAAGTGAAACCAAGCTTAGTCAGAAAAGAATGTTCTGTTCAAAACGCCATCGTCATCAAGAACATGTCCAAACCATCTGCAATAAACACGTTTCTCGTAATCTGTATCTTTCAGTTCATGATAGCACGTAACCTTGTACGGATAGAGATTCAGGTTCTTGCGCACTGCGTTATGAGCCGATCCAAGAGAGATGTCCGCTTCTTGGGACAAGCGTAGAAGGGACTTGCTTGGGCTATTGGTCATTGCCTCAGAAATCGCATCCATCTTTTCAGCGTTCAAAACTGATGGTCTGCCTGATCGGTCTGCGTCGCGAACCGATCCTGTCTCTCTGAACTTGGCTATCAGGCTTCTGACAGAATTTCTGTATGGAGGATCTTCATTTGGAAAAGCCTCTTCGAATCGTTTTCGAACCTCATCTGTGCATTGCCCATTACAGCGAAACGTGTGTTCAACCAGGAATGTTCTCTGTTGCACAGTCAAGACCATTTTGTCAAGAATGAATGAAATTGAACAGCGAAAACAGTGATTTTGTGAAAACATTGTATTCCCGAGCATCGTTCAAGCCATCAGTTGCCTATTCACAGATAATCGTACATCAAACAATGCAATATTAACTGATCGATGCATTAGACATGAATGTAGTCATTGTTTACTGAGTAACTTGGTCATAAATTACGATAATCAGGTGCACAGTTTCTTTTTGAACACTCTGTATATGTTATTATATCTGTCTCACATTGAACCATTGAAAAATTGGTGTTGCTGCTGTCAATCTACTGTACTTCTTTTCATCTCTCATTCTGACTTCTAAAGAAACAATATCACGTGAGCCGATTGAGATTCGCTCCGATTGGGCAGCAGCGACATTGCAAGCCATTGGTCGAATAGTGAACACAGCTCCACCGTCTTGCGACAAACCTCACGCGCCTGTATCCTTCACAATTGCAATTATTATTTCTATGGCTTCACGTTCACGATTGTCAGCTGCATCCATAGCGTCGATGCTGGAGAATTCTGACGATGACGAGAGAAACGCAGATTCTGACCATGCCAGTGAAACAGAGAGTGATGAATGTGAATTCGGCGAAGAAGAAGGAGACATAATTGATCAATCTTATCTGGACAGTGATAACAATTCGGATTCTGAAACAGATGATAATGATACTGAAGATTTGATTCGTGGCAAAAATAATTTTGAGTGGAAAACGAAGTCTCCAAGACCATCAGCATTCAGACGGCATAACATCATTCGTGTGTCTCCCGGTGTAACTTACGCTGTGAAGGATTGTGAAGATGAAACCGACTTTTTTCATTACATTATGGACGAGACCATGCTGCGTTTCATTCTCAATTGTACCAACAAAAGAATTCCAGATGATACCAAAGAAATTTCGCTCGAGGAACTTGAAGGCTATATTTCTGTATGCCTTCTTCTCGGACTTACAAAGAAAAGGAACGTGGACATCGCTGAAATATGGAATCCAAATTCATGTCATTACATGGAATTCTGCACACTAATCCTTTCAAGAGATCGTTATAAGCTGATTTCAAAATTCATTACATTTGATGATATTGAAGAACGACGAACTGATGCGACCTCCTGTGACAAGTTTTACAAAATGCGATTTGTTTTCGACCGTTTCCGATCAAAGATAAGAACAGCTTTCGAACCATACTCTCATGTCGATGAAGAACTATATTCGTTTCGAGGAATGTGTAGTTTCAGGCAATATCTTCCAAGTAAGCCTGCTAAATACGGAATAAAGTATTTCTGTATCAACGACGTCAAAACTTCTTATCTGCTGGATGTCACACCTTATCTTGGAAAGAAAAGTCATTCGTCAAATAGATCGAAAAATGTTGGAGAAGAAGTTGTACTTGATCTTGCAAAACCATACTTCAGAACTGGCCGTGGCATAACAACCGATAACTTTTTCTCATCTGTTTCGCTGAATGAGAATCTGTGGAAGAATGGAATGACACATATTGGAACATTGCGAAATAATAAAGGGGAGATTCCACCAACGTTCTTACCACAGAGGCAAAAAAACAAAATTTTCATCCATGTTTGCGTTTCACAATCAAATGACAATTGTTTCTTACGTCCCCAATCAGTCAAAAGCAGTTATTCTCATTTCATCGGAACATCACAGCGAGTCGGTTGAAAGAGATGATGCAAAGAAACCGAGTATCATCATTGCGTACAACGAAACGAAAGGTGCAGTAGACACTTTTGATAAACTGGTTGCCGGATTTTCCTGTCGTCGGTACACAAACAGATGGACCAAAAATTGTTTCTTTTTTATGTTGGACGCTGCCGCCTATAATTCATTTGTGTTGTTCACTGAAAAAAATCCTGCCGTTCTTAAAAGAAATGTAAAAATACAACGACGCCTTCATCTGGAACAAATGAGCAAGAATTTGGCTGAGAATGCAATCAGACAAAGAATTCAGCAATGGAAAGACACCAATTTTCAATCAATTACGACACAATTGAGGTCAGTTGCAAAGAAGTATGGATATATTGCTGACACGACTGCCTCAGTTTTTGACCATCAAGTGGCATCACTTCCGAGTTCTGGGAGATGTTTTGTTTGCCCGAGAGCTCTTGACAGAAAATGCAAAACTCGCTACATGGAGTGCAAACGTTTTGTTTGCAAGGAACATTTCAGTGTTACTTGTTCTCTATGCAGTTCTGATGTGCAGTTCCCGGTTCAATTTTTTTACTGAGTTTTGTTATTAAAAGAACTTGATCCTATAAATGTGTTTTCTTTTTAAAAACATATTTATACGAAATTAAATAGAGAAATTCGAATGGGGTAAAAAAATACCCCGCTTCGTCGGTGATGTCGCAAAAAATGTCTTCGTCGGGGGAAGGTTAAGATTGTGTTTTAACCGGAAACGCAACCGTCCGACGAAAAGCTCTTGGCGATCAACATGCACATGCATTCTCGCCCCATATTTAATGTAGCTTTGTTGAAGCACATAATATTGATTCTAAATAATTCTTCTCTTGAAAATGCATGGCTATTTTTCAACATGCCTCATTTTCAGCAAGATGCTACCTAAGAAGTCGCAAGTGATTCAAAAGAACGGGGGTGCCTTCTTAGGTTTATTGGCTAAAAGAATTACTAAAAACAATATGTACAGGCCCAACGTTTCGCGTGTTCACGCTTCCTCAGGGGCAAAACAGATAAGACTTAAGGCTAAAAACGTCAGTACAGCACAGGAGTACGCACAGCACTCCTGTGCTGTACTGACGTTTTTAGCCTTAAGTCTTATCTGTTTTGCCCCTGAGGAAGCGTGAACACGCGAAACGTTGGGCCTGTACATATTGTTTTTAGTAATTCTTTTAGCCAATAAACCTAAGAAGACAACCCCCGTTCTTTTGAATCATTTGCGACATGAAAAGTCTTCTGTATGCGGCTATCATACTCATACCTAAGAAGTACTTTTGATATAAAAAGAAATTTGGTTCAATATCCAATTGCTTCACTTAATTGATAAATATCAGAATTTTCACAATTAAGCGATTGAATAATCTCGTCCGACCGGCAAGCAAGAGTTTCTACCAGGAACGAAGCTGAAAATTGGACCTTCGGAGAATGCAGTACACCCTATCCATGGCTGCTATGAATCTGCCCGTCTACCGAGATCTACCCGGTTGCAGTTTTTATCAGTAGGATTAAAGAAATAGACATGTAAATCCAAATGGGTGTGGATAGAAGTTTTTGAAACCTCTTTCACCATATAGTAAGTACAGTGTATATTAGGTAGAGTGATACCTCCGCATTTATTAAATCTCCAATGAGCATAATATACACTTTCGATTTTATTAAATGAAAATTTTGCAGTTTTGAAGAAATTTCCATGGAATTGACTGATCATGATAGTAATACAGAAGGAATGATTGTATATTACCTGCGTCTGCGTGTCATGACAGCCTTGGAGAGGTAATATCTGTTAAATAAGCAAATAGATGGGATTGCTATTGCTTTCATGCTCAACCTCAAGAGTGTATTTTCTTAGCGTGATCATATCACAAGCAACCTGCCACTGGCAGAGCAATTAAACAACGTAATCAAAGACAATGATTTCAATTTACTTTGAAAGATGTAAATGGGTCCACATCGCTATTCAGATTCAAGAGATGAAACATGAATTTAGTGAATCATAGAATCATGCCGGTAAAAATTGAATTAAAAACTTGAAATTTCAGTCAAGAAAGCACAATAAAATCTCGACTTTTTCATGGAGACCTCCATTATAATGCCGTTCATTAGATTTTCTTGATCATCAGAATAATTTCCGCTTAGTTACGATGCTTTGTTAGCGAATGTTCACTTCTTTTGATATGCAACTTGTTTCATACAACTTATAATGGGGCGTCATGTCGGTAACGTATAAATTGGCAAAATTTAGCTTTTTCAAATCTGCTCAGGTAATTTTTTGGACCACGGGAACGTAGGGAAACCGTGGAGGTGTGGGACATTTTTACACAAAATGATCCGTGCTTCTCGTTAATGCACTACACATAAATTTCTTTGTGGTTTTTGTGAAGTCCTGTGTACGCATAATTGTTTAAACATAAACTTTTGCAATTACACAAATGTTGGTGGGGAGAATATTCATATTATAATTGTGATGGAAATGTCCCAATCCTCCGAAATTCTGGGATGCAGTGGGGACAATATAATAGGTGGTGTGGGACAGGTTCAAACAGGATATGCGTACTATTGCCTGGTATATTTCCATCATATTTCAGTGTGATAATTTTTATGTTATAAGTGTTGATAGCCTTTAAAATATAACTTTCCTTTTTTACTCAGATTGTATATGTTTGCTAAGGGCATATTCGTGCTATTAGGCCTATTTATATGCAAAATTCATATTATTCAGACTTAAATGGAATTACTTATATTTATGGAATAGCTTAAGCTTTGTAGGGAAAGTGCTAGCGATCACAATACCAGCCATAGCTAGCAGAACTACAATACTAAATCCTGATAGTGAAATCCCGATTACAATTTAAATATAAGTCTATATGATTTTGATATTGTAGGCAATCTTATCCAAGAGGATTGTATATTCAAAGAGAAAAAACACAATTTTTAACGAAAGCCTACATTCTTGATGTAATATAAACAAGAGAAAATGACACAGTGAGCACTAGAAAAATTTTGCCACACACACCAACTATCTCAAAACTCATAAGTTTATGGCGATTAGCACTGGAAAATCTAGAAGAATTGAGTAAAATCCACATTTGGGAACATGAATGTGTTTGCAGCTCGAGAAGAGCCACCAGCAGATATAGGAGTGGGCAAGGAACGAACAATGTCATTTTCATCTATCCAATCCACATCTTTTTTCTCAGGGAATACGAAAGAATATGGAAGTCCGATTTTCATGAATGAAACAGTCTGTCTTTTCATGAAAGAAACTTCGAAAAGTCCATCAGCCGCTGACTCAATATATCCAACGAAAAATTTCGATGCCCCATTTAGCAGATAGCGAACCAAAACGTGACTGCCTACGTCAAATTTTCTTTCATCTTCAGTTTCTCGTTCAAACTTGAAATTTCAATTTCTTCGTCGTCGAGATCACCATCGTAGAAGCGCACATTTGCTAAGCGAATTTTCTTTCTCGGCTTGGACGGTTGATGATCTCGTGATTTGTGAAATTCCTGTCCTTGCTTATTTGTTTCAATATTTGTGAGAATCTTTGAACAAGCAAATCGTTTGCGTCGAGGTGTCTGTGCAACCGATTGCAGAGGAATCAAAAGTCTAATAATTTCTGGACTTTTGTGACTCGATGGCACTTCAATTACAGATTGTGGCTCTTCCTCCTCCTGGTCAAGCGATTGCTCAGATGTATGATGTGATATATGCCTATCACCTGTTGCATTGACATCATTATCATCGTTATTGTGTAGCTCTGGGAAACAGTAGCGATCGAAAGGAAAGATGCCGGCGGAGCGAAATCCAGACAATATTTTTCGGGTGTCATTGCACGACTATAAGCCTGGCCCGCCAGTTCTGCAACGTCGTATATAGTTATTCTTTTCCTGGGATTGACTCCTGGGCCAAGAGTCACATGCGCTATTGTAAAACTTCTTTAGCGGCCCATAAACACAGCGATCGAGGGGTTGAAGTTTGTGACTGGTATGCGGCGATAAAGTTAGCAAAACAATGCCATTTTGACGAGCTTTTTCGATTGCGGGTATAGACACGTGACTGTCGTGGTTGTCAAGAATTAGCAAGACCTGTTTCTGAAGCGACGGCTTTGAAAACATTATGAAGTGGTCAAGCCACTGAACGAAAATGTCTGAATTTATCCAAACACTTTGGTTAGCTGCACCATCGGAACCAGAGGGATTTCCTTTCAACATATGGAGTTTGAAATTTACTCGTGGGAATATGAAATAGGGTGGCATTGAATTTCCAATGGCATTTACAGCGCCAAGTAGTGTCACCAAACTGCCACGCTCACCCGAGGTTACTTTACCAACCTGCTTCAACTTTTTATCTGCAACCACTTTAGATGGTGTATGAACTGTCATCATACCCGTTTTATCGCAGTTATGGATGTCACTGGGCTCGAATTGAAATTCCGTCAACAATTTCTCAAGATTGTCATAAAACTGTTCTACATTCATTCGATTGAAATTTGTGGCCCTGTTCATACTGGTTGCTTCTGGTTTCCTAATGCTTAATCGCGGTTGTCGTCTTAGGAACCCAATCAACCATTCATAACCCGCCATTTGGTTGTCATTCCATGACTTCGGCACCGAAATGCCATCAGCCTTTGAATATTGCAGGCAAGCTCCCTAACACACTTCATAGTAAGTCCAAAACACAACTTAGATGCCAATAAAAGATAGTCAGTCAATTCAGTTTCCTGAGTTTCACTAAACACTTTCTTGTTCGCGTAATTTGGGGTGAGACGGATATTTTCTACTCCTCTTTCTTTCGCATTTGATACGTATCTTTGGAGAGTAGATTTAGGTATCTCCAATGCTTTTGAGACCTCACGTATCGACCGTCCACTCAAACACAACTCCAGCGCCTTTTCCATTACATCAGGAGGAGTTTGCTGTCCATTCTTCGTCTTCCGTTTACAAATTCGTGGCATCGCAGAACTGAAACGAAAACAGATGGAGATATAGACTTATATACATATTTCAGTTTTCCATCAAAACTTCAAATGTTCTAGAATATTTTCAGCACACTCGTACAATAAAGCTGCATTTTAGTTGGGGAGGAGTGGGACAACTAGAGGAGGCGTGGCTGTTCGATTCTTGCTATTATAGAAATTCACGCCTTTGTATCATAAGCATATATGTTAACTATGTTTACCATGAAGTAAGCGTGTTTGATAAATCACCTATGAAATCAGTTCTTACATAATTCCTTATGTTCTTGTCATCAAATTACCTTGTCCCAGTCCACCTGAAATGTCATGTTTCACTCCTCCCCAAAGGAGTTTGTGACTCATTATCTCTCCGAAATCTTTTGTCTGATCACAATTCCAAATATTAGTGTGCTAAGACTTCAACGAAAGACTCAAGTGAAATTTTCAACATTTTTGTGATATTGACATTGAAATGTTACTTCATTGTTTTAATTTTTCTTAAGTCTTGAAAAATTACTCAATTCAATTATATATTTATTGATTCAATTATATACTCTAATAGTCGTAAAAGCTAATGACTGTTTCTAGCAAAAAAGTACTGACAATTACTTACCAACTATGGCACGCCAACGTACTTTATAAAACTGCGTAGCAGCTGGTTTGTGTTGTGACCTGCTCACAGACATATTTTTATATTCATGTTCAGCTGATGTTTGTTTGAATACTTCAATTAATCGATACCATTCGAAATATCGGCTGTTGTTAAGTGGTCTCTTAGAGATTCAGAGAATTTGTATTTTTAATTCAGAATCTTTTCTGTACTCCTGGTCTATGGTTGTATATCTTGTAAATATTACTTCAATACATTACTTGAACTACTTGAAATAATTCTAATGGTCTTATAAACTCATAAGGAGATTTAACATGGCGACGAGGATGGGAACCTACATAGTAACCTACATAACCTACGATTCCGTCAACAGTTCCTAAGTCTGTCAGTTCAGAACTACGTATCCGCAGACCAAAAACGCTCAGTGAATGCGTACAGTTATATAATTCTCTAAATTCAAGTAAGAATTCATTATGTACCGCAGCTATTTCTCAAACTAAGAAAAAGAATTTCAATTCTCAAAATGCAAGGGTTAGCTCAAATTCTAGACCTTCCAATTCTAACGCAAGTGCGCGTAAATGCTACCGATGTGGTTCAAGTAGTCACATAGCGTCAGATAGCAAATGTCCTGCAAGAAATGCAGCATGTAATTCATGTAGAAAAGTTGATAACTATTCTTCGATGTGCAATAGTTCAAACACTGCAAGTAAGCCAAACAATTCAAATTACAATGATAGACAAGTCAGCACATGTAACAGTACCCAAAGGACTTTCATAGTGAATATGAATCACTTACAGTATTCCGTTGGTACTCACTCTGTCAGCAAACCGTTCATTATGGTTGACATCAGCTCTGATCAACAAAACTTTGCACTTTCATTTCTATTGGATACGGTCTCAGATGTATCTATACTGCCCTACAGCTACTATGTACGGTATTTTCACAGACCGTTAAGTACTTTCGAAAATGCAAGATTGAAAAATTATGATCAAACTGATATTCATGCGATAGGAGTTTTTACCTGACAAAACCTGTGCATTCAATGGTCGTAGTGCTCAAATTGACTTTCTGATTATTGACTGTGATGGTTCAATTCTAGGTGTGGATGCCATTGCTGAACTTGAGCTTGCCATTACCGGACGTAGAGATAAACGAATCGGTACTTTGCACACTTATTCGATTGGTCGATCTTTAGACAGATACTTCATAATTAGTTATTCTTGAAATAGATCATCAATTACAAGAATGATCAGGTAAAGAATAAAAGGTGGATTAAGCATCAGTATATTGAGCTCTCGAGTATATTTCAAAATAATTTCAAAAGACTTTGAAACTTGATATTTTACCACGATATAATTTGAGAAAATGATATTTAAATAATTCTTGATTTTGCGAAATTTTTAATGCTTTTTTCATATTGTCATTTTTCAATTTGATCATGAGACATTTTCCCACATTTACATATTTGTTCGATAATTTCTGTTTGAAAGATGTTAATCCATAAAATTGTTATTCACTATCTGATGAGTGCGGAAACTCGACTATCCCCAGGTTTTCAAATTCGTCTAAAATCTGCAAAAATATATCAATCGTCACCAAGCTTCGGGTAGACGTAGGCCTACTTAAGCATATTTTCTACCTACATCAAAACTTTATGCAGATCGGACAAGTACTTTTTGCATTATAGACGATAACGTGAAGCGAAGCGATGTCAACTGCTTCATTTGACTTCGCCTATTCGACGCATTATTGTTGCTCGTGTGTACATTGTTCTCTCTCGATCTCCCTCTTCTTCTCATCCACTAATGCCATTTAAAATCTTCACATGACCACTGCCTTGCCACAACCTTTTTTAGTTGAAAAGATGTTAGTGTAAGGGATCTGGCCTGGTCATCATCGCTTCACGAGTTGTCGGGGAATGGTTGACCTCATCGTGCGCTTAATATCTGGCCTGCAGAGACGGCATACAGTTCAAACATAGGCCTAATGCTGCTATTTCTTAATAGGGATAAGACTTAGCAAATCTGAATGAATGTCAGTAAACAGATGAATAAGTCACACGATCACTTAACTAAGAGCACTTCAAGTTTTCGTGCTTTTGATTAAATTTAACAGGTTATCAGCAACTTTCAAAACATAGGAAGTTGACATACATGTAATTTTCCTAAATTTATGAATCCTACATTTTCACTTATCGTAATATTTTTATTGCATAAAAGATTGAGATTGATTATATTTTCTCACCTTGGTCGGAATCCTGTCATGTAAAAGAGCATTCGATCTTGATAACCGTCCCTTTTCCGCGCACGTGATAAAGAAGGTTCGATTCCGCATCTTGTTTGACAGGATTTATAGGATATGATCTCTTCCTCACTTGTTTGACGGAAATGCGATCCTTCACGACGCTACAAAGTCAGGTGAAACTTGAAGACAGCAATTGTAAATTAAGTTCGCATTGGCTTTCCATTGAAAAGTCATTGAGTAACTGCAAAGCGAATATTAACCGAAACAGTTAATCAGAAAATGACTTTGTTTCACGCTGCTAATGCCGAATTCTGAGTTTCGACGCGACAACCAAGCGCTGTCAGCTTTCGCGACCAATGCGTATTTTTATATTCATGTTCAGCTGATGTTTGTTTGAATACTTCAATTAATCGATACCATTCGAAATATCGGCTGTTGTTAAGTGGTCTCTTAGAGATTCAGAGAATTTGTATTTTTAATTCAGAATCTTTTCTGTACTCCTGGTCTATGGTTGTATATCTTGTAAATATTACTTCAATACATTACTTGAACTACTTGAAATAATTCTAGTGGTCTTATAAACTCATGAGGAGATTTAACAGTTTGATTTAAATTTCGTGTTCATTTAAACAAAATCCATACGAGGTACTGTCCCACTGCTCCTTATGTCCAACACCTCTACAGTTTCCCCTAATCTCCACAAAAAACTGAATCTTTTCATATAAAAATTTTCACTGTATACAGATACTTGTTTGAGTCGACACTCTATCCCTACTCTATGTACAATAATAATAATCTAATAAGCATTCTAACCAAAGATATTTTACACTACTTGTTTATATGGAGCCTTATTATGTTTCTCTATTGAACCTCTTTGATGAAAGTAATAGGAACCCATCAAATTTCTCATTCAACAAACATTAAATATCCAAGGCTGTCATGAGAATCTATGAAATACCATCATTCCTTCCGCATTACAATCATGATCAGTAAATTCCGTTGTAATTTCTGCAGAACTGTAGAAATATGCATATCACACATTTGGTGACATTATAACACCTGTATCTCTTGAGTTCATTTTTTAAAATCGAAAGTGTATATTATACCATAGAACAATCTAAGTAAAACAATCTGATTTCTATGGTGTATACCATTGGGGATTTAATAAATGTGGAGTTACCACTCTACCAAATATACCTACTTGATTTATTATTGAAGTGGGTTTTAGTTCTGTAATTACTAAAAAGAGGCAATAAAAAGGAATATTTGTTGCTCGCCTACAAATATTTTCAAATTCATGCAATATCAAGGTGAAAACACGTACATTTCCTATCTAGCCCTTCATGTTATTGAATATCTTTGGTCGACACTCTACCTACATATATTTACTCTATGCGTTGCCATAATGGTGCCGCATCAATTGCTTTTTTCCATCAGTTCTTGGTCGTTGACAGGTTTTGGATATACCCAAAGATCACTTGGCAAATAGACGGCCGTCTCTGGCAAAAATGTATCTTCCATCCAGCAATAATTTGTTGCCAAATTGTAGTGAATAGATTTTTCCCAAGATCTAACAACATTGAATTAGATTTGCACCTGATCGAATAGCAGCATATGCCATCAACAAGCAGCTGTCTCTAGGCCACTTAGTCTAAGAGAAGGTCAGATTTCTATAGTAGTAGCATCAGCGATCGAAGTAGGAAGTCAAAATAAAGGCAAAGGTGATCAGAATCATCTTTTTGGCGCTGAGCATATAATCAATAACATGCAATTATGTCAATCACCAGAGAAGGGAGGTATATTGTTTAAATGTAACTCTTCTTATTGAAGCACCATATATTTCTTAACAACACTCATTTGAAAATCTTACAGACAGATGACACTACGAAAGTTTTTAGTGCTAAATCATTATTACTTTAAAAGTTGCACTTCTCTAATAATAAATGTTGTTTTCCTTAGGGCGTTGTCGCCCAACCAAGAACGATTTAACATTTATGACATCGCAGTGTCTTAACTTGGCGATTCCTAGCCATTCACACGACACTTATCGTGAATTCACGCCCTTGAGTCGTAATGCGATTGAACGTCTCCTTCTACAACCTAGCACTACCGGTGCGTCGAGGAATATTGTGGCACTAAAGAGCGTTTATGAATTCGCGGATCTGATATTCTTCAGTCGAGGAGTTGTCATTTAAATTATAGTAAAGCAGTTGCAGTGCTGCAAATGCTGTTTTTCTAGAGCAGCTGCACAAGGAATAATTTTGTACAGGGACGCATGGTTACCATTTGAAGGGGAAGCAGACGAAATTGGAGGCCCAACAACCAAGACTGCACCGCTCCTCCGCGCTGTCGAAGCTGCTGGAGTAGGACGTCCGCATTGTCGACGACGTCTGACTCCTGAGCGACGGTTATAGCGGATCCGACTCCCTGGAGTTGAGATTAAGAGCCTCCTAGACCTGCCTGGTGACTTCCATCAAAGTTGGCATCGGAAGCTCTTCGCATCGTTGCCATTGTCCATCCCAAGGAACGGGTCCGACTCTTCCATGAAAATATTGCGGATATCGTCTCGAGTGACATGAGGGACGAGCAGTCGTCTGCACCCGTTTTGGGTCTCCGGTGAAAGTGGCACCAAGGACGGCCGAAGCACCGCATCCACTGTCCCCTGTAAAAGAAGAAGGAATAACAAGTACATATAATTAATGACAAAGTGCATGTAATTGTACATTTAATCTCAGAAACCCGTGCACAAGGTCAAGATGAATCACTTCCCTTCCGCAAACTCATATCCTATGCATCTTCCTGTATAGGAGACAATGGAGGGCGTCAATCTGTGGAGAGGTGTTATTTGACGGAGTAGGCCTATCCATCTCGTCCAAGAGGATTTCAGGAATATTTACTTCCTAATCCGGTCCATATCATTATCAGTTTCTTCTCTGAACTTTGAACAGATCTCCTATTGAATTTCAATATCAGCACTCTCGGAAGATTGCTCTGCATTGTCTCTTTGATCTAGGCGCACCTTAGTAGGGATCATTTCAACTCGGTTTACTTGTAAAACTTGATGTTTCTCGGCCGTTTCTGATCGGTCACTTCTACATTACTGGCGCTCAGAACCCGCGATACAAGATGAGGCCCTCGCCATGATCTTGATAACTTTGGGCATGGTCCGGTCGCCACTTCTGAATGGAGTCAGAATAAATTCCCGGTAATATATATAGTACTTTCGTAGCCCTGCGGTCGTGAGACTGCTTTTGATGTCTCTTGGCCCCCTCTGGTTTTCCTGTGCGACTTGCTTCGGGTAACGAATACTTACCTGATGCCATTCTGCATAATCCTCCTCGTCCATATTTTTTGAGGTTGAAATGGATTCTAATATGATATCGATTGGGAATCTCAACTCTGTTTCTAAGAATAATCACGACGACGAATAACCCGGCGAAAAATGAATATTGGATCGATATGCCAACATGTAGACATACAATGTCTCGTCCCCTTCGGAATCGGTATGTGAAAGTAAAAGATTATTCAGTAATATTTTTTCTTTCAACCGCTCCATTTCCCATAAGACAGGATGGCAATCATTTGGGACGGGCCCTCCAGAAGACACTTTGGTACTATGCAGTGCAAAATCTACAGTGTTTTTTCCAGGACCATCTCCATATCAGGCAGTGAGAGCATCTTGATGCCTGCTTCATTATTTTATGTCTCGGGCGAAGATGAAGAAAAATTGCCGAAAATCGCCTTTTTTGGAGGGTGATATAGCAACTTTCTAGGGGTTGCTGTATATAGCCTATATACTCGGACGGGTTGAAAAAACAGAAATCTGTCTGAAGATCTCTCTCCTATCAGATCGAGGACTTCATTTGAGTGGTGGACTCGTGGTATAACACGACTGCATGAAGTAGATGTCACATGAGACGTAAACATTCATTCAGGATAGGGGTTGGGGTGAGTTGGCATCTGATGGGATGAGGAGAGTTGGCATGTGAGGTGATGTTTAAAATAGGCCCACTTTCTGAAAATTATCTTGCACTAAATATCCAAGACATTTTTATGCGGCTCCGCTTTAAGTGGCGGACCGATCAGCTGTAAGGCTTACATTAGTGGAGACTATGTTTAGAACTTTTTGAAAGCTATTAATAGCTTTCATAGGTGGTAGGCCTAATGAGGTCACAAGGTCAATTGAAAAGAAATTGGAAACTTGCATATCGGTTTACGGATTTATTTTTTTCCATCCGAAGACGAAAAGTGAACACTTATGAATCATGTATAGCAGGGTTTCGAACGACCTGGAAAACCTAGAAAAATCAGGTTGTTTCCAGGTCATGGAGCCTGAAATTTCATGGAACCTGGAAAAATCAGGGAAAAGTCAAGGAATTTTGATATTTATCCTGGAAAATAGAAAATTGCTATTGCTACTTGGAAAATGTATGCAGCAAAATGAAATATCATATATGTAATATATATGTATCGCGCTCTTTTCAACGCTTTTGTTTCAGATTCCTGTTTTATGTTCGGTGACTACGGTAGGCTAAGTGGTTTCTTTGTTGATTGTTGCAATTGTTATAACGATATGGCACGGATAGTTGCTGAAACAATTGAAGAAGTTAAATGAACTGAAACCAAAAGAATCACAAAAATGGTAAAGATACAACAGGCCAAACTTGTTGGCGGAGGCCAAGAAAGTGAATATTGGTTTTGGTGCAAAGCAAGCCATAAAGGAAGCTAAAAAGCTGAATGATGACGACACAGACACTTTTTATTAACACTGCAGGGACAGTCTTGTGGCTGTGGCAGAAATTTTGCAAGAGATATCTCCCTTGCGTAAACCCTTTCTGCGTGCCTTCGTCTGCCTTCGTCTGAAATCATGACTTTGGAACACTACAAAAGATTCAGTTGCTCGAATTTGCTCTCCAACATCTAGTAGAGCTGAAATCGATCGATGGAGTTGAAGACGATAGTATTCATGCTCAATTCGAAACGTTTCGTTGTCGAAGAATCGTTATCCAACAGCATCAGCGATTCAACAAAAGTGATGATCGACTCGATGCGTTTTTAATGAAATTATGTAATTAAAAGATTAATTTAGAAAGAAAGCAATTGACACGTCGGATTTGCGAAAGTTCATGAAAATCATATTATGTCTCAATTATGGACAAGCGGCGGTGGAACTTGGATTCTCGGCGAACAGGGATTTACTGGTAGAAAATCAAAAATCAAAAGGTTGCACAACGTTTGGTAAAAGCCTATACTTGTGCAGGTTGCGGCGGAAATCTGTCCAAGTTTCCAAAGGACTTATTCTGTTTGCTAGAAATTCCGCATCTCGTTACAAAGAGACGAAACGAGTAAATGCAGAAAAACAGGTCCAAGAAACAAAAGCGAAGATTGAAAGAAAGCGAAAGGCAGTTATTACAGGACAAATTGGATGAGCAGAAACAGAAAGGTCTTCGCAAACAATTTGTGGAAATCACAAATGATATGCAAGAATATGTATTTTAGATTTTATTAGTTAAGATTTTATCGTTCTTAACATCCTACATGTACATTAGGGTGGTCCAAAAAACAAAATTTCCGAAATCGCTTTCACTCCCATAACGTCCTTGTTCCAAATGCTAAATACAGTCTGTGATTTAATTTTGAGGACTATTGCATCAAATTAAGAGGTCGCGCTCAAGTAATAGATATGATTACTATAATAGTTTACACAGTGATTTTTTTCTGATTTTCTAATTCACACTTTTAAAATTGAACATCATACTAATAGCCTATAAGCTAACAAATCTGATATGTATTTGTTTAGCTTCTGCTTGATTATGTAAAAGACAGAAAACAAATTTATTTGAATTACGAAAAATGAGTATATTTCAGAAATATTCAAACTATGCTGTCGATACTACTTTAATATCTAAGAGCATAGTACACACACAACTGTAATTCTTACCAAGTAGCCTACATAAACAAGTTAACTTACTAAACGTCCCATCACTTCTTCACAAAAGCAGATTTTTTGAATTCAGAAAACTGCTTTCGATGATGTTCAACCGATTGCAGAAGATTTTGCCGCATCTCAGGATCTTTCGTCACCTTGTCACAGTAATCCTCGACAAGTTTCACGGCACGCCCCGCGCCATCGTTAACAACTTTCAGGTGCATAACAACATTTCTCGCGAACGAAAAGTCTGCATTTTCGTTCCATGTGTCCACTGGTTTATAAAGCCAGTTTGTGTCAATATTGAGAGCTTGAAATATGAACCATGATTTCTGTTCTATGAGGTTGACCAGGCTGACAGTCTCAATAATGAGTTCTGGAAATTTTGGTTTACCTTTCTTCATCACAGATTGCTTTTGACATGATAGAGGTTTCACTTCAAGTAACCTATTTGCCATTTCGGATTTTGTAGCAGCAGGAACATTAGTTCCAAATAAACTCAGCGTCAACATTTCTGGAGTTAGATACCATAGATGATTCTTTAATTTGTCAAGAGCTGCAGTGGCAATCTGAGAATCAATCGGCTTGAATCGATGATCTATAGAAAGTCGAATATCATTCGCTGGAGCATGAGCAGCACACTCAGAGGAATCGAACCATGAAGCTGTATATAACAGACAGTTAAAAATTGCGAGTCTATTCAACTTTTCAATGAAATCCTCCGAATAATCAAGTTGACAGTAAAATATCAGCATTTTCCCAAAGTACAGTACTCTTGACATCCACCTTGCGTGATGAATAGGACCAGGTTTCTTCAACACATCAGGGTTTAGCTCTCCCAGAAGTACCAACGCTACATTGATCATCTCCCTATAATCATCACGACAGAAGCGACCAGGAATATTTTGAAGACGCTCAATAATTAGATTCTTTCTGATGTTAAGCCATGTTGATTCTGGAAACCTGACAAGTCTTCCCATCGACTTGTCTAATGAGTCCCACTTGTTTTTGAACGTTTTGAACAATGGATTGTCTGGGGCAGTGGATTTTCCAAAAATAGAAGAGCAGACTCCGGCTTCCATAACCTCCATAGTATGATGACGACATGCCAACCACAGACATTTCCTATTCAAAAGTCGTTCTAATATAACAGCAGCACCGTTGAAAACGCCAGTATTAGAAGAAGTCGTGTCAAAACAAAGTGCAAGGACCTTCCGCTGTAAGTTCCAATCACGTAGAATCCCCAGTATGCCATTCGCCTGATTCATTCCAGACGATGAGTCTATATCAGGAACACCAAGTAATTTTTCGGATATCTTAATTGGAAAGTCTCCGCTAACGACTACCGTCAAATGTTCTCCAAGTTCTCCCAACAACTTAGTATCCCAGTGAACAGTACAGAAGTTTGGGAATGTGGTACTAATCTTCACTTCTTCGGAGAATTTTTGTAGATTAAATGTTCGTGAACGTAGTGCTGAGGTAGGCGAAAGCACAAAATCTTGAACTGACGAAGATGTCGATTCATTCAATACTGTAGCCACAGTAGCGAATAATTGTCTTTTGGATAGACCAAACCGATCAGTCAACACCTGAAGATGAATGTACATAATTTTATATGATTTATCTAATTTCATAAAATCGTATACGCACCTGTCACAGACTTAGTGAGAATTTTTTTTGGAAGCGTGACAGATACATATTCTGTATCAGTTTCCTTGGACGAAGAACTTTTACGCGAATGTTTCATGAATGGTTTGTACAACGTGGTAGGCTCATTACCGGCAATATCTTCCTGTTCGCTATTACTAGCGCTACAGTTTTCCATGGTTGTTTCGAGTAGTTTCTTTCTTTCCTCTTCTTTTTCTTGGCGAATCTCACATTTTTCGTTTCTTTCCTTTTTGCGTTTCTCTTTGAGGGCAAGTTCCACATCTATAGCAGCCATACGCTGCTCTCGAACATCTTCACGCTGGCTTATCAAGAAGTTGATGTCCTCTTGAATTGTCATTATCTCCAAAGCATTCTGATGTGCTACGTCAAATAACTCCGGAAGATCTGCTGTGAACATAGACTCATGCATACGAGCAGAATCACTTTTCTTGTATTTATTCTTTTTCAAATCATTGTACTTCGTTACCAATCTCGTTAGCTTTGAAATTGCTTTTTCTGTCATCATTGTTGGTATTCGCGCTCTGTTCCAGAAACCCAAGACCTCTTCTAATGTTGCTTTGCAACTCTCGCGAGCAGTTTGATTCAACTCTACATGATGATACATGTATTTTAGCAGCACGTCATGTTTAGATGGCAAACCTTGAGTTTTGATGGTTCTGGTAGATATTCCGATCAGCCAGCAATCGGACCCTGATCGTAGCTTTCGAGCCATATCTACAAAGAAAATATCAATATTGAATATAGGTACATGTACTGCGACAGGATATGCATGTGTACAGCAAGTGTTTCATTATACATTATCAATTCATGAAAACTTCTATTTTAACCACTAAAATACATAAAAATATTTTTCTGGTAAACAGAAATGCAGGGTAATACGAATAAAATCCCCAACAGTAAGTACATGTAATTTTTTATCATTATTTATTTTGTAACGGATTTATTAATTGAACCAACCATCAATATTATATTGCCTAAGATCCCCGAATTTATTAATTATTTATTCTGTAACGAATCGCTTAAGAAACATTCGTTTGCCGGCAGGTGTGATATGTTGATGGCTGAGATCCATTACTTGTTAGTCTATACATATGGATGAATAATATGTGGTTTAACAAATGCGTTATTTCATTATATCTTTGCTGAGAAAATATAGTTAGCTTATCATTAGGTAGATGTCATCTCTTATTGTTGGATAAGAATTTTTCTATCACTGTCGGCTCGAGTTTATACATGTACAATTAGATGATCTCAAATAAACTCACCTTGATTGCACGGATTGATAAACAGTTGATACTAGTGTGTACGAAACAGGGTGTAGATAGCAGTCGGAGAAAAACACAAGACGAGTTCAATGTACGGTATAAGCTTATTCATGCCGACACCTCAGGGAACGAATGGCATTGAACGCGCAAGATAACTGAACTCTATTATGTGAAAGGTGTATTTGACCGCTCGGTGGCAAGTTCTTTAATCAATAAATCATTTCCTTCCTTTCTGTTCACTCATAGGCGTGCGCTTCATACAGAAGTGACTTATAACACGCAAGAAGTTGTATTACGATTCATAAAATGACGCTCGAAGAAACGCGAAGTCTGACTACTCCTGAATTCGATACTTGGGCGCGACCGCTAAATACTCTCCGATTGAGCTCAAATTTGAACTGGAATTCCAAAACATGTATTGGAACAAGAAAATAAAGGCAGCGAGGCGAATTTTGAATGTTTTATTTTTCCTATATATTTGTGGACCACCCTAATGTACATGCACATCATAATGACAATTTTCTTCCCTTAATCAGAGATTACCGAGCAAATTTGTAATTTGCCAAGCTTGGATATTGTTACATATCTTTATTTAGTAATTTGTTTCGAATCTTATATTTGCTACAACCTCATATCACATGTGTCATAATCAATCGCAGAAAGTGATCGAACGAAATCTTTTTGTGTGTATTTTCTGCCCACCATACATGTACATGTATGTATCTATTTCAAGAAAAAAGACATTCAAAAATCAAAACCCAAATTTATGATAATATGAATAATGAATGAGGATGATATAACTTTATCAGACATTCAAGGGCGGTGCGTGTATCACTACTCATAATGAAAATATTTTGCAATACCGTGGCGTATCTCATTCGGCTCGCTCGATGTGCATTTGAAATGACATTGAACATGTAGTGAAGAAAATTTGAAATAAAGCGCTTTTATCACACAGGGTTAGAAATTTGAAACTACAACATATTCTTCTAAACCATTACATACCATTACATACAAAGCCATTGATTGAGATAGGTACACGTTCATTTTTCAGTTGTACAACATAATTTGCGTTTTTCAATTTACATGTAAATTGCAATATTGTTTTGTGTTGTATTTAGTGCCAGACATATTTTTGATGATTTTGGCAGCAGATAATGAAACATTTAGTAACTAAACTATTCATTTGTTTTGTATGTTTGATACATACGCTTTTGCGTAGACCTGTTTTAGACGATTTTATTTTGAATAAAATTGTTTACATAATATAAAATTCACTTCACTCTGAATTGTATATGCATGACAACTGAAACCGGTTACAAGGATTAAAGACTAACATCGATGTTGTTTTCCGAAACGTTGAACAAAACGTGTTTCAGTGATGCATTTTTACATTTTTTGATTTTTTTATGAAGCGTCATTTCATAGATAATGATATATCTTATATCTTACATAAATTAGCTTATAAAAGTGTAAATTATTTTCAGGAATGGTGAAGAAAGGGAAGAAAGGAGGAAAGAAAAGCGGAAAGGGTAAAGGCAAAGGAAAGAAGGGAAAGAAGGACAAAACGACTAAAGGAGATGAGGATCAACAGGAGGATCCCTTTGTCGATAAGGAGGAATTGATGAAAGAAGAGTAAGTGTAACTCGTGATCCTTCGATTCAATTATCGAACATCTACCGGTTATTCTGTCTCCCACAAAATTATGCATGCGATGCGTATGTACAAAACCATACATGAGGTTGACTATTCAAAGAGTTATTTCATGAGATAGGACTCCATAAAATGCGTTTTACTGACTGCATTGCATCTAACATCTCTACCATTCCTATTAGACCTATGATATACATTTTGGAGGAAGTCCATCAGCTCCTCTTTAGTACAGACTAATACGAATGATGTAGGACTGGTTTCAGAGTGAGGTACCTAAAAGTAGCAGTTTGGTCTATTTTAGAAAAGAATTTTATCTTAGAATATCAAAGTATTCTAAGACGATTTCTTGTCACATTCCCACTAATCTGTTCGTTAGTTTGCCTGCAAATTCATGTCAAAAACTATCAATTGAAATAAAAATTGACACCACTGCTAACGGATACCTGGGTGAATAAAAACCAAGGTTTTGATTATGCAATAATCTGAATCACGTTCATGGCGATCCTAGGTATTTGAGGAAGATGTAGCAAAAGTAAGTAACCGTTGGTTGCATGAGAGGCTCGCTTTCGTTTGGAAGTCCAGATTGTATTAGAGCAACTTGCTGCAATAAAAGAAGAGCGGCTTTCCTTCCATATGTGTACTCCCTGTCCCTGTGCGCTGATGGCTTATTCATCTAACACTGGCGTGCCAGTAAATTGGCAGTTAGCAAAATCGACTAGTCATGCAATGAAGTAGCCATTGAGACAAGGTTGCGAATTAGACCGAGCTACATCTTTAAGGCGGAAACAATGAAGACAGTAAGACACCTTGAAAGTCGTTTGGACCCTATCAAGGCGATATTTTCCCACAAGTAGTCACAATGTCCAAAACAGTCACCGAAAACCATCTCGTATAGATTTACGAGGAAACGAAGGAATATGAGCCACGATTTATCTTGAAAAATATTGTTGGGATGTAACTCATCAGAATCCAAAAATCAATATTTGTATACAGCTAAAGTTGCACGGGAGTGTTTGCCATGATGGCGCGCTTTTACCGAGAAATCCGCATGAAATCGTTGACTGTGCTCATCACTAAAGGAATCTTTGTGTAAGCGTATTGAAGTGTAACAATGCTAGCTTGCAGTGAAGTTTCAAGCGACATTTTGACACCGATCTGCTGATAATTATGTGCAAGTTCCTTCAACATGGATCGGTAATCTTCAGATCTGTCAGTTTCAAGGACTCGCTTTTTTTTTAGAAAGACCAAACTGATTTTTCTACAGCAGGCAATTTGTCTATAAAAGTAGAATTTTTCAGTTATTGTCTTATGAAGGGACCTATCAAACTTCTTTGTTTGATTTATTGAGGTGTGTTAGGAAATATCAACCGCTAATACTTAGCTACCATCTTTATTCAATCTTTTAATGAAAGTTTTCACTGTTCTATTTTTGCATGCAGTGGTGGTATGAGTAAATTGCCAACATCAGCTAGTGAAACATATTTGACATTTCCTCATCTGGTGTAGGTTAATTCCTATAGGTTGCTAACAATGTCGAATACAATGTTGATATTTGGCTAGAGCACTCCGTACTCAAAGCAATCATGCATATACTTGTATTCGATTTGTAAGCCCTGGACGGGGACCAGAGTTTTCAATACAGTGCATGGCTTCCGTTGGGCATCATCAAAGGGCAATAAATCAATTATGATTGAAATATAATTTTGTATTTTCGCATGTTTCTTTCGAAGCTGCGCAAGCAGAGATGGACGCTATCTGTCAAAATTTTTGTTCTCCGCGCTCCATTATGGCTGATCGAAGTGCGCTTCGCGCTCTAATTTCGGAGGTCTTGTGATTGCTCTCCACTCTCCGATTTCGGAAATTTTATTGTTTCGCTTCGCGCTCCGTGCTACACTCATAAGTGAATCTAAATGAGGAACTGCTGTTATTGAGAACCGAATGATTCACTCTAAAACAGACCTGCCAACTGTCCCGATTTCGTCGGGACTGTCCCGATTTTATTGCCATTTTCAGCAGTCCCGATTTTCTGACAAATGTCCCGATATTTTAATTTTTTATGTTGTAAGATTTTTACGAGTCAGTTTTTAAATAATTCTAGCAATAGAATTCAAAAATTTGCGCTGCGCGCATTCCATATTCACATGTGTGCTATTAACAACAATGAAATCAAATAAACGATTGATCAAATTACCATGCAAAATATGTGCGGCTGCTAGGATTCGAACCTACGACCAAGGTTAACTAGAACAGTGCTCTAAACAACTGAGCTACGAGCCACTTATGCGACTGTGTCCATTGGCAGAATCAAACCCTCTCCACCACACATCAGTTATCAAGGCAACCATAATCAATGAATAAAAAACTCGTCACAATTGTGACCGTAGACATTAAGGCAAATAGCGGGGATCGATTGTCCACCAAAGCATCTTAAACCATGTCCTAAATGCAAATAGCAACAATGAAATTCTGATATATTTGTGCTATCTTGCTCAAAAGATGCCACTCGCTTTTCACAGTCATATATTATGTCACACATTTTTTATGATTCCATGGTCTCAGATAGTCGTATTTTAATGTATTTATGTTTAATAAAATATTCAAAATAATGTAGATTTTTTAAATATATATGGGGTAGTTTGCATGCCTGATGATAGTGACCATGTCCCGATTTTGCAAATGTGAATGTTCGCAGGTCTGCTCTAAAATATCGAATATCTAATCACATGGAGTAATCCATGATCTTGTCGGGTCGGGTCATTGATCGAATGACGACTATTGGGTATGATTATCTAATTGTTTAAGTCTAAGTTGATCTGGAGCAGGAACATGCGCAATTCCCATAAAGCGATATACGTAATAAATCAAATGATAATTCTGTCAATAAGATTGTTAGTCTTTTTTCTGATGCTACTGATGCCGCAGAGAATATCATTGCCTTGTTTTGTAGCATCTTTGTTGATCGTATTGATTTCCCACTACAACCAGTTTTCACCCCTGTACGTCCTATATGTAATGATATGTCTGTATACAATTTTTTATGTGACTTGAATACCAACAAGGCTTGTGGCAGTGATAGTGTGCCTCCATTTGTACTAAAACTTTCTGCTGACTTCATATGTCACCCTCTCAGTAATGTCATCAATCTGTCGTTTTCAACTGGTTTTTTCCCTAAACCATGGAAAGCTGCAGACATTTGTCCTCTGCCAAAAACTACTCCTGTTCATAGAGATGCATTGCGCCCCATATCGCTGTTGCCTATAATGAGTAAGCTCTGTGAAAAAGTCGTTTTGAATAAGTTTCGTAAGTCTCTTTTTCGTTATTATGATGAATTCAAATTCGCATATAGACCAGGCTCCTCAACTGTGTGTGCTTTGATAACTGTGCATGACATCATTTTAAGTTTTTTGGACAGTGCTAGTAGTGAAAACTGTGCCCTACTTGCGACGGATAGGTACATGGATAGGTACATGTAAAATTTAGTGTTATCATCAGGTACATGGATAGGTACATGTAAAATTTAGTGTTATCATCAGGTACATGGATAGGTACATGGATAGGTACATGTACAATTTAGTTATCGATAGGAATATGGATAGGTACATGTATAATTCAGTGTTATGAATAGGAACTTGTATGAGATCTGTTTTACTGGATAGGTACATGTGTTTGGTACACTCAGTTGAGTACACTGTGTTTCGGAACGTCTATGATCGAACTTGTGTGGTTTGGTTCTGAGCACTTGGGTACGTACCGATAGACGTCCGTTGTTTGATTTTGAATGGGTTTGCTCAATTGCGACTATTGTGACTATTGAAACCATTGTAATCAAGATGACACATTGATTTTCCTTTTACGTAGACAAACTAAGCTATAAATATGAGATAGTTGTTTGATGACATACATAATGATGACTAGTATCCCAACGTCGTGGGTTGTCGCAAGAGACCTTGGATATTCGTTCAAAGCTATAGAAACTGTAACAAATCTCAGTGAAAATATCAACGCTGGTGATTTAGTTGATCGACTAATGGATCTAGATGAGCATGCTATGAATCACAATTTGGATCGTAGGTGGATAGAGGATTTCTCCATGCTACACTGCAATGATAGTGAAATTAGGAGGATCAAATTGGAACGATATGGAAAGAAGGAGACATCTGACAGTGTTTTAATAAAAAGTTCTCCCAATAAAAGTGACTTCAGAAGGAAATTAGAAGAAGAGACATTTAAATTATTATGTGAACGGAACTGCGTTAAATGTTTTAAACAGGAACGATCCCTTCTCTTTTTGCCATGTTCTCATAGCGTTATGTGTTCTACATGTTATGTACCCTTTGAAACTTCATCTTGTCCCCTTTGCGATGAAGAAATATCTTCAACAGTCACTGTATATCGTGCATGATGAGTCATCATGCAGGTCTGTGATTGGTCACTATTGTGTCTTTGTTTGACTTTTCTATATAAGGACATTGTACCGTTCTATTTCAAGCATAATTTGAGCCTAATACAATGTCAATCAGCATGTCGTTCACTACCAACATTCCCATTTCAATAATTTACCGAAGTCAACTCTTCACCGGCAATATATTTTATTCTGCCGTGAATATAACTGGCTATAAAGCGGATTTGGTGGATCTGATGGAGGAAATAGTGAAGTATTTCCGCTGCGGAGAGGACGTTGTGGTGCAGAGAATGTTGATGAGAGTCGTGAACAACGCTCTTACACGAGTTGCAAGATTTTGGCTCAATGAAGTATTTCGCCCACTAGCTCAAACGGAGATTGTACCGGAATACTCTCGCTGTTGGTGCAGCAGTATCCAACGGAAACTCAACACATGTCTCCATGACATTATCACCTCCAGCTACTATGACGAGAAGGGTGACAAATGTAAATTGGACTTGTTCAGTGGACTCCATCAGTAAGCATCAATGTGGCTGCTCAAGGACATTCTGAGGTGATCAGTTTGCGGGCACACTATTCCAATATACTAAAGACTTTCCATTCAAAGCCCTGCTGTATGTGCTGTCCTATTTCAATGCATCTAATGAAAGACATTGAGCAGCTCATAACTGCTACAAATCAGACTCTAGCCGATGTGAGTGTATATCAGTTTCCTCTACAACTTGTTAAGTGTTTTGTGTAATTTTATAAGTACCAGCAACAAACTCTGTGTGAATGCTTGTAAACTTTTGTATATAATGTTGTAAGTACTAAGCAAAAATTGTAATTGTATTATCTATTTCCATATTAGAATAAAAATGTCTGTAAAACGGAAGGCATCTTCTCTTAAATCGAAATGGTCCTTCAAACCTTCAAGTCAGTTTAAAAAAGGCGTTGCGAAAGTTAAACAGGATACATGATAATAAGAAGAAGTGTAAATTGATTCAAAATTCAAGTGATGATTTCATTCGTGATTTAGCTTTTGCAATACACAAATGTCTACCTATTTACAAGCCTCTGTTGAATGCTGGCTCTTTGAATAGCATAAAAAAGTTTTCAAATCCAAGGAGTAGTGATAAGGCGAAACTTAATTCAGCGCGGTGGTGGTGGGTTTCTAAGTATGTTAAATGATATTGGAAACAGTATTAATGGTGTAATCAATAGTCCGCTTGGAAGGATTGCAGCAACTGCTGCAATGTTAATATAAGGTTAGCGAATCATAAAGTGACACGTCATCACTTTGATTGATGAGTCATATATAGGTGTATATAAGGAAGACGCTTTAATGATATTTTACCACTTTCAAGTGACAATTCATTTGCGCTGGTTGAAAGCTCCGAATTAGTACTTGTTGAAACATGACTCAGAAAATGTATACAATCAGAGAGGAAGGTGACGCTTTTGAGCAAGATCTCTTGAAGCTTCGTCCGACACGAAAGGTGCAAGGGATTGGAAATACATTCTACTTTCAAACCTTGAATTATGGTGATGATGGCTTTTATCTTCAAGTTCCATTCTTCCACAGTAATGGTATGTCTACATCAGGGTATAGCAATATGAGACAAATGCGAGTGACTTTTCCAAAATGGCAACAGGTGATTCTTAAAACTATTGACTCTTTCGCGAAAGAATGTGTTGAGCTGCCTGAAAGTGCTCCCACTCATTGGAGAAAGGCATTAGAGGAAGGAGTTGGTTATAAGGAATTGCCGGAATTCGATACACTGTTTTTAAAACTATCGGATCATTTTCAAGCATTCGATCTCTTTACAAACGCGATGGAATGTGAGGATCTCAAACGGGGCCGCTATATGGGGTTAGTGCACGTTACCGGACTTTATATTGGCTCACATGGTTCGACTGGTAAAGTCGCATCTTTACAAATTAAGGTTCTTCAACTAGTCTATGAACCACTACCAATTGATAAATGTTTAATTAACATTGATAAGACTGCTTCAAGTGATGGGAAGGAAGAGAGCAAAAAGCGAGGGCGGAAATCTTAAGATGGGAATCCTAAATTGAAGTTGAAGCGCCAAGATGGTGACTTGAAAACTTTCTATAATCCTAATTGTGATGAGGAAACACAAATGTTTTAATTTGTAAATGTTCTAATTTGTAAATGTAACTTGAAAGTTTCTATTCTGAATGTAAATAAACGTGATCTGGAACATGTGTCTGTTTTGTTGTTCTAAGCAAAATTAGCGGGATGATGAGTTTAATGTTAATGGAATTGTAAGATGACAGATTTTCGTCTATTCACTGATCGCACAATGTGTGTCGCTGGACCAAGTCAGTCCGGTAAAACTACATTTGTAACTGAATTGCTACAATATAGAAATGAAATGTTTAACAAGGAAATTAAGAGAGTCAAATTGTATTATGGAATATTTCAACCACAACTACATTCTGCACTTCGCCAGAAAGGTTATGAGGTGAAGCAAGGGTTGCCATCAACTGAGGATATCAAAGCAGGTGACTTACTAGTATTAGATGATCTATTACGAGAAAGCAAATCTTCAAAGGATGTAACTGAAATGTTCATTCAAACTGCACATCATAGGGAAGCTTTTATTATCTACATCACCCAAAACATCTTCGATGGAGGGAAAGAGCAAAGAACTAGAAGTTTGAATACACATTATTTGGCAATATTTAAAAATCCAAGAGATAGCAGTCAGATACATCATCTCAGTAGACAGATATTACCTCAACAACCTACAGTACTTTAAAAATATATGAAGATGTAACAAAGAAACCACATGGTTATCTATTTATTGATCTAACCCAGGAATGTCCGGAACGACTTCGATTTCGAACAAATATCATACCTAATTCCGCTGAACCAATGACAGTTTTCTCGGTTCACAGTTAGTTTTAAGCAATGTACTTTGTTGCCTTATTATTTTCAAACATGTCGTATTCAAAGATGGTAGTCATTCCTCAAGAGGAGTATGTACAATTGACTACATTACAAAGTGCACAGGAAGTCAAAAATATAGATCAACCTATTACGAATCAACTTAAGGAACTAACACAAAAGGATATGGAAATTCAGAAGATTAAGGATCCCTATCGACGAATGCAGTTAGCAGCTGAAAACATTGACGAGAGGCGACAGATTCGTGACAAGTTGCGACGATTTATAACCTTGTCAACACCTCGACCATATCGTGTGCGCGCTGAGCGATTATTTGACTTCATTGATCCACATGTGAAGTTCAATGAGAGAGGGGAGATAATAGATGAAACAACTGGTGATGTTATTAGAAATAGTCACATAGATGACCTTCTACAATATGCTGTCAGAGATGTAAGGCGAAAAGTAGGTGCACCACAAGGGTGGTCATATTTTCAGAAAATTTTATCTGATCAAAATGTACCTCACAATATTATTGGAGGACCGACTGTGATTGAATTGGATAAGGGTCACTTACAAGATGGATCAAAGAGTAAAACACCCACGATGGCGGTCAAGCGAGAGCTTCATGATCCCGATGATCTGCAACCAAAAAGAGCTACTAGGCGCTCAATGCGTGTTGCGAAGGAGTATAGTAAATATTAAGCAAATATGAATTAAGCCTTGCCTCTCTCATATCATGTCGTTACAAAAATTTTGCTGTTGTTTGAAATCTGCGCTCGAAGGTAAAGCAGAAGAGGGCATAGAGGTTGATATCAATTGTGTTAGCAGTTGCTGTGCGAGTAATACGCGTGCAAATCAGAACAAAGACGATGAGTACAGCAGTGAAACTCAGAAAGATTTATTACGACTTAAATCATCCCGCAAGTTTCAGTCGTCCGGAGGTTCTAGCTCGTGCAGCAGGTGTGGGAATAGAAAAAGTCAAGAAGTGGTTGAGTCAACCGACTTACACTCTTCACAAAAATGCGAGAAAGCGGTTTCCAACAAGAAAATATGTTGTTAACAATATAGATAGTCAATGGCAAGCGGACTTGGCTGACATGCAACAGATATCACAGTACAATGATGGCTATAAATACATCTTAACCGTAATAGATATTTTATCTCGCTATGCTTGGGCACGTGCGCTGAAATCTAAACGAGGACCAGAAGTTGAAGCGGCTTTTCAGAGCATTTTCGATGAGGGGCGTGTTCCGCAAAGAATACAGACTGATCAAGGGAAGGAATTCGAAAACTCTCATGTTCGAAGTCTCCTTAAAAGTCATAATGTGGAATTGTTTAGTGTCAAAAGTGCTTATAAAGCTGCCATAGTTGAGAGGTTCAATCGCACACTGAAGACAAAAATATGGCGCTATTTCACTGCAAAAAATACACATGTTTGGGTAGGTGAGTTGCAGAAATTTGTTAAGAATTACAATGAAAGCTACCATCGAATCATTAAGATGAAACCTGTTGATGTTACCCCAGATAATGCGATGGATGTATGGCTTCGATTGTATGATAAGAAAGCGAGAAACATTTCCAATGAAAAGAAAATTAATGTTGGTGATAGAGTTCGGATTTCAAAGGTTAAGTCTACATTTGAGAAGGGGTATCTACCTAATTGGACTGAAGAAGAGTTTTTTGTGGATGAAGTAAATACAAAATTTAGACCCACCATGTATAAATTAATAGATTACCATGGCAATCCAATTGAAGGAAAATTTTACTCTTATGAATTGCAAGTAGTAGACAGAAGTGAAGAGGTGTATATGATTGATAAAATAATTAGGAGGAAAGGTCATGGCAATCAAAGGAAATATCTAGTTAAATGGAAAGGATATCCTGATTCATTCAATAGCTGGATAACGCACCAGGATCTACAAAATGTGGAGATGGGAGACACTCGTAACTTTTAAGCTAATATAGCATGTGACTTCTTCCATATATGAGTTTAACATGTCTACTAACTTCAATATCATTCTTCCAAGCAATAGCAACCCCAAGATATTCCCAAGTAACAAACTATCTCTCTACTCTGTTGAATTCGCTAATCCAATTACTCTGCATGGACCCCATGAAATTGCTCTAACTGAAATTACTTATTACAACGATATCAGTTTGGTAAAGAACAACTATTTTGAATTACATAAAGAAGTGCGAGAGAAGGATGATTGCTTTCGCATATTTCAAAATAGTCTACATGGTACATGGGCTTTTCATCATCTAACTTTACATCCTTTTTCAACATCTTTACCATCTGTCCAAAACATGATTAAAATTCAAAAGGCATTTGCAACGTCAACTTTTGATTCTAAGGTTCCCACAATGAGCTTGCAAGATACAGAAAAGGAAATCGGTAGAATGTTTGAACGAATAAATGATCTCTTCAAGCTGACTTTGAATAAATTCTACAAACCAGTCATAAAGGGGTCAACAAAATTGATGAAGGAAGGGAAGCATGTTCTTCTTGTATTAGTTAAGGATTTGAGTCATACTTTTGGGTATTCCAGAACAACTTTCTCATCAAGGTATTGGTACAATGGACGTGGGGTGGAATTCGGAGAGGAAAGTCACTGATTTTCAATGTAGAATTGTGCCATTGTATGCATTACAAAAAAGGAGCATCCGAGTAAAAAATAAATTTGAGGTCATTAGAAGTGTTGAAGACTTTGCAAGAAAGTTTCAAGGATCAGTGCCAGAAACGTTAATGACTTGTGAATATAAGAAAGAGAAAGTAACTTTATTTACTGTTGAAACGGAGGCAGAATTTATTGTTTTTACTAAAAAGACACCATTGGAAAAGTCTGAGTCCGCTGTTATTGAATTCGGATCTGTAATGATTGGGATGTTTAAGGGCCTTGAAAGCGCACCTTGGTTGACAGAATTAAATGATACATTCAAGGTTCAATTGTCCTCTTCTAAACTCAAAGCATCAACAAATGCTTCATGGGATATCCACGTATACAGCGAAGACATTTTGGGTGATGAATTGTCTACTTGCAGTGAACTTGTAAAAAGAGTTAATTTGAACATTGAAAGCTTGAAAACGCCATCTGAATTGTGTAAAGTTGAATGAGTTTGGTGTAGATTACCTTGATGCAGATGAATATCACTTTTCTTATGACCCACATAAGAAACGCATGATTGTAAAGGTAGGGAAGAACTCTCTTATCAAGCTGGATAGCGTGTTAACGTCCACATTGGGATTCTCAAAATCAACTATTTATGAAGGCACATCAATAGGCGATACAGCCCCATCACTAAAGCGTGATATAAGTAACTTATACGTCTATTGTAACATTATTGAATATACAAGGGTTGGCGACATTGAGGCCCCACTTCTGCGCACATTTTCTCTCTCATCCGTAAGAAAGCAACTAATCAATCGAGAATTTTTTAACACAATGTATCTTCCAATCAGCCGAAATTTCATCAATAGAATTGACATATCAATTCATGATGACGCAGGAGAAGTAGTACCGTTCTGTGGTGGTGTTACTTTTTTGACCCTACATATTAGGTCAAGAGAATAAGGCTTTACGCTATTGTGACTTCCATAGTTATTCAATAGTCATAATGACAGGCATTTACAGTAGACCATCATATCAGAGCGGTTATCCCGTGTTTGTTGGAGGTAGACGACAAGTTGGAGGAGGCATATTTGGTGCACTAAGACGTATGGTTCTTCCAACACTCAAAAAGTATGGCGTACCAATCATGAAGCGTGTTGGAAGCAGGGCTTTAGATTTTGGTGCAAATGTTGCAGCTGATGCGCTTCAAGGTGAGGATATCGGTGAATCTATGAAAATGCGCGCGCAGCAATCTGCCATAGACGCATTAGATGATTTAACAAAGACGAGACGTACAGTTCGGAAGAAGCGTAGAAGTCATGACAAGTTGGATCCGGTCGAGTTACTAAGCAAAGACGCAGGAAAAGTAAAAAGCCGACTAGAGCAGCACGTTCTAAATCTAGACGTCGTGTGAAAGCAAGAAAGCGCAAACGAAATTCCACTGCGACTGGAAACAAGTCAAAACGAAGGAAGACAACATATTTGTAGAGCTAATACGATGCAGAGTATCAATTCGGCTTTGTGTTTCTTCGATTCTCCCCCTCATCAGACAGACATCATCTCCTCAACAATTGTAGACATAGTCCCCACAACAAATATCGATGGTAACCAGCAGCCTATTCAGTTTGATATACCTGCCAATCCTCAAGATTATATTGACTGTCAATCCATTGATTTAGAGTTGTGTATACAAATTAAGAAGACTGATGGTACAAATATCGATTCATCCAAGGATAAAGTGGGATTAGCAAATCTTCCTATTGCCAGTCTGTTCTCAGATGTGTATCTAATATTGAATGACAAACAGATTGAAGGAGGGGATCGAGCATATCCATATGGAGCATATATACATACAATGACTCAATTTCAAAAGCAAGCTAAACAGTCACACTTGCAAGTTTCTGGGTGGTATGATGATCAGCAAGGGAAATTTGATGATGTCTCAAATACAGGGGTGAAAAGACGAATGGATTTAACAGCGGATTCAAAGGAATTATACTTGAAAGGACCCGTCTATCTTGATTTCCTTCGTCAATCTAGATATCTGCTATCGCAGGTTAAAATGCAAATAAAATTTATTCGTGCAAATCCTGAGTTCGCGTTAATGGCTTTTGGAGCTACAAACTATCAAGTCAACATAAGTAATGCCGTGCTCAATGTAAGGCGAGTAACAATGAACCCGTCAGTCATCAACAAGCATGCGACAGGATTGAGGAAAAACAATGCAATATATCCAGTTAATCACAGTGTGTTGACAAACTTCACAATTGGTGCGGGATCATCCTCACATGCCTACCCAAATCTTTTTCCCACTGCAATGCCAAAGGCGGTGTATATCACATTTGTGGAAAATGAGGCATTCATTGGTGCTTTTGAAAAGAATCCATTCAATTTCCAACACTTTAATGTTAGCAAACTAGCACTCTATCAGGATGGGAAATTTGTATCTTGCAAAGCATATGAGCCTAATTTCAAAGATGGCAAATTCGCACGTGAATATGGTTCTATTTTCACCGCCCTCAACATGTTTAATACAGACGATTCAAATGGAATTACAATGGATATGTACAAGAATGGCTACTTCTTCATTATGTACAACCTCACAGCAGATGCAGATCTAGGTGGTGAAAGCGTAGGAGTTACAAAGCCTGGAAATCTACGACTGGAGGTATCATTTGAGTCACCTTTGAAGAAAACAATTACTTGTCTCATTTATGCTATCTATGATAGCAAAGTTGAGATAACAAGAATGAGAGACGTGACTGTCAGCTATCAGAGATGAGTAACTTAAGCAACATAGAAATCTTGAGGAAGATGAGGAAAGCTCATCCCTACTCCAAGACAATATTTCTCAATGTCTTTTCTAGAGATAATTTACCTGATTCAATTCCTTTCTATCCTTGTTCACTTATCATCAATACGATACCAACAATCTTCCCGGAAAACATTGGATTGCTGTATACATCAATCGTTATAAAGTTGCCGAATATTTTGACTCTCTTAATCAACCTCGTTTACATGATATCGCATTAATGGATGAACAGGTTCTCCTGGACTGTTAGGAAAGTGACATCGTTCCAACTTCAAAGTAATACATCTCTAATGTGCGGTGCTATGTACTCTATTTTGTCAACGAGAGACCATTGAAAAATAACTGTAAAAGTGCTTTAGAACTATTTTCAAAAAACTGTGATAAAAATGATGTAATTCTTACTAAATATGTTGAAACAGTTTTGAAATAAAGTTTTATGTTGTATCATTAACTTGCTCTCTTTTTTCCAAAACAAGGGTTTATAAGGAAAACAAAAACATGCTCATATTTCATTATCTATTCACATATATACAAAAACATGTTCATATTTCATTATCTATCCACATATATACAAAATCTACTATTTGTTTTTCATGAAACATTTTTTTCAATCACATATGATGGGAGGGCACCATCACTTATGTCTTTAAATGCCGGTTATCACAATCTTTTCCATATATGGAACACATGAACATAGATATGGATGCCAGTTTAGATCAATTGAGAGCTGCTGAAAAATAACTCCACTTTCATAAGTAAGATTATGTGATGATGTAACTTTTACGGAAATCATAGATGATAAGTTGTAATTTCACAGAACACCGGTCATTGTCTTCAACTTTCCAATCAGATAATGAATCAAACCAAGTAAATGTTCCCAAATTTAAAGTGTAGAGTATGAGAGATCACCCCATCCATGACCCTTCCAATACATGGGATTGTTCCCATTTGGGAAAGAATGGGGATAGTGAGAAGATTTTATCCTTCCCCCTCTGAATCCTTCCATGTTAACATTTGAGGGTCTTCCAAGATGTAAGCTCGGTTGTCGGCTGTCAAATTGCTTTTTAATCAGTAACCATTGTTTTCGGTTGGGTATATTCCTCTACGATCTCCTTGTAATTAGTTTTTGACTTTGCTTTTTAGTTAACATCCGATTTACAACTTCCAACCGTTTGATGTCCTCCATCTTTAATGAATGACGTTATCTGTGGTAGTATCTCCCTTGTAAAGGTTTCCCATGTGACGTCACTGAAACGAAAAAATCGATATTCAACATCTTCACGTTTTGGTGAACAGACGTATAGTTTGACTGATGAATCACACTTTATCCATACCTTGTCATCGAGAGGAATCTTGATCCGAGTCTTATGGTTGTCAATGAGATCCGCAAAGTCTTTCAGTGAAGGCAATGAGTCAATACTAATGCAAACGCCACGATGTTTTCGATCACTATTTGCTATTGAATGACGAAATGCTATTCTTTTAGAATTTGTTATGTGAACGTTTTGAACGTCACTAAGTTTCCATGTTCTAATGTAATGAGGCATGTTCCGAAAGCTATGTTTCAAATTTAGGTTTAATGTTTGCCTAAAGTTTGTTATTTTATTAGCTCAACATATCGGAATGATGTTGAGTACAAATTCTTCACATATTCATTCACATTAGGACTACCTATTTATTAGTAATCATTTCTACATATCGGAAAGATGTAGAAATTTCAATTTTAGTAAGACTACTTATGTATTAGTAAGTGTTGCTACATGTCGGAAGATGCAGCAATCGCAAGATCTATTACAAGTGGAATATTATATTGTTTTTATTTAGACTTATTCTACATCACCTGTGACAGGAAGGCATCTCCTTCTCTTCGACGGTGGGGGAAGACCTAGGCTGTAGTGTCCATATGGTAATGATAAATTTTTATCCAGCCAACAGCGCTTATCCTCCCAAAGTGAAAGACCTCGCTTCCTAAATGATTTTGTGCTAACTATGTGATTTTTTGAATTTATAATTGTCATATCTTCAGTTGTATCATTCTCACTATAATAGACACTCCTATAGTCATCATGTTTCAATTTTTTAACTGCTGCTCTCTGAATTCCTTTTGCACGTTTGATGCTATGATTCGTAGAGTCTAGATATTTCATTGAATACATTTTCGGTTTTAGTAGGATCATTTCCTCAAGCAACTTTCCAGCACACTCATCCTTAAAACAACCTAATCTAGCTTTGTTTGTAGTTGAGTATAGTCGGTGATGACTATCATAGTTTGAAGAGTCAAACTTTTCACCGAAGTATAGAAGTATATCTTCCAGACGGACAGATGGTGATGTGTATAAACATAGGAAGAAACTGTCGGTATCACCTCCACAAAGCCGCGTTCTATTTATCAGTGGACATCCTTTTAGATCATTGTAATATAATTGATACATTTCCAACTTACTATAGTCAAGTACTGCTTGACCAACATATATTAATTTATTTAAAACTATTGAAGGTTTGTACATTTCCATACCAACCAGATCTTCATCAAATATTTTGTGTTGAACATAGAGAGGATGATTTGACAATTTCAGTAGTTGTTTCTCATTGTTGACTAGTTTAAATTTTTTCCTTCTCCTTACATTTTCCATTGTTTTACCATATAAAGAATTATTTTTCAATTTGTAGAATGACTTTTCGAAGTCAGTGTTTGATTGAGCCCTCTTTTGAGAGTTCATATCAATGTATGTTTTTAACCAAGGCTTTTGTGTGAATTTTATGCCACTATGAATCTTCTTGATTCTCATGCCCATGGTCAAGTAAAATTTTAAAATTGAGTAGTGGACTACATAATTTTCCCTATCAAATTGATGGAGCAGAAGTTTCTTGATAGAAGAAAAATGTGTATTTGGTCTTACTTTTTCATATAGATTTTTCATATAGTGTGAAAACATTCTCTTTTCAATCATCTGCATTTCTGGAGCTAATGGGAAATCGGCAGTGTCATCATGAATGGCTGCAGGATACTCTAAATCTAAATCAAAAATGTAGCCGATTTCACCATCATCATCTATATTTTGAACATTTTC